>JAODAL010064493.1:0-18695 GCA_025379985.1 Phyllomedusa bahiana
GACTTAAAATAGCTTTTTTTCAATTTCGGAAAGCTGCGTCAATGAAAAAGCTGAGTGCCCCAAAAGTCAAAAAACAGTATCTGTTAGTTTTGTAAAATACACGGTATTTTTTGCACCTTTAAATTCCCCTGTGGTGCTAAAAATTGCTGTTTTAGTTTTAGGGCAAGCTGCGGAAATAACAAAGCTGTGGCGCCAAAGTAAAAAAACAGTATCTGTTATGTTTTGTTAATACACGGTATTTTTTGACCTTTCTTTCATGTGGTGACTATAAAATTTGTTTTAAGATTTACGTGCAGCTGCTCAATGAACAAACTGTAGTGGCCAAAGTCAAAAAACACGTATCTAAAAAGATTGGATAATAAAAGTATTTTTTGCATTTTCAATTCCCCTGTGGTGACTATAAAATTGCTGTTTTCAGTTTAGTGAAAGCTGCTCAATTAACAAAGCGTAGTGCGCCAAAGCAAAAAACACTTATCTTTATTTTTTTCGTATAATACAGGGTATTTTTTGCCCCCTTTCAATTCACCTGTGGTGACTAAAAATTTTGCGGGTTTTCGATTTAGTGCAAGCTCGAATGAACAAAGCTGTAGTGCCCCAAAAAATCATAAAACACGTATCTGTTATTTTTTTTCGATAATACACGGTATTTTTTGCCCTTTCAATTCACCTGTGGTGACTATAAAATTGTGTTTTAGATTTAAGTGCAAGGTGGATATATGAACAAAGTGGAATGGGTAAAATTTGAAAATAAAACACCTTCGAAATGTATAATAAAAAAAGTGGAGTTTGCACCTAACAAAAGGACCTGAGTTACTAGAAATGATGGGGATCCTAATATAAGTTCGGGCTGTCCAAATACCCAGGAAAATATAAAAAATATTGCGGTGGCAATGCTACACAAAGTCTTGGTGACTTCATCCATGTTCTTTATGGCTTGTTGTGTTCGTGGGGGCCCCCCCCCCCCCCCCACCCCCCCCTTGTTTTTCGCGGTAGATGCCCCTTTAAAAAATTTCCCCTACCTAACTACATAAAATTTCCCAATCTTTTTCTAACTAAATTTTAAGGATACAGCTAATATAGAGGTTTCTCGTGCAGAAATAGAATAAATTTCGCTGAGCTGTTTTTTCCAAAGGCGAGGCAGTCCTACCCTATGAGACATGAAAAAACTGAGGCCCGAACAGGAAACGCTGGCTATGTAAAACCGAAAATTATGATTTTTCGCCCAATAAAACCATAACATTCCCGTCATGACGGCACAAAAACAATTTAACCCTGCCCTTTCTGTAATTGATTTCTGGCCGCCAAAATTTTCGGAACCCCGAAAATGGCGCGATTTTATAGTGATGCAAGATTTTAGCCTTAATTATCGCATGATCTAAAAATTTCGATCACCATAAAAACCTTGCCGATTTCAACTTTGTCGATAATAATCGCTCAACACTAACAATCACCTGATATATCTGACTGTTCCTCTAACTTGTTGATCCTTTTCCTTGCAGCACTGGATAGGTTATTAATAGTGATGAGCGAACCCTAAAAAGTTCGAGTTCATGTAGAACCTCGAAATTTGAGACGTTCGCCTCGGAGTTCTAGTTGAACTCGAACTCGAATTTTGAACCCCATTAAAGTCAATGGGAGAGGATGTTCTGGTTAATTGTTATACCTACACAGGTGAGGAGAAGCTGCAATTAGCATCCACATCAGTAAAATGGATAAGTGGAACAACTTAGTGAAGAAAATTTGGCTCTAAGAGTCACAGAAAAAAAAATCAAAGGCTTAAATAATTCATTCCTTTCGATGGCTAACTGAAAAGATGAAGACAGCGTAGCTATAGGAGGTGCAGCGTTAGCAGCTGCTACGGAGCCCCTTTGACACATAAGAAGACACCGGTATTGGAAATGACACATGGTAACTGGCAGGAGCCCCCTATGACTTGTTGCACCAGAGCCCAAGAACATGTCATATATGTGGTGGTAACAAGAACATCCCAATGGGGAACATGGAGGTTCAGCTGGCAAGGCCGTAGTTATAGGGGGTGCAGTGGTAGCCAGGGCTGCCATCAGTCATCTATTAATCGTTTCAGGGCCCCTTGCAGCTAAAATCAAATATGGCCCCCACCCATTACTAGTTCCTATTTTTTAACATATCACTGGTCCCCTTTTTGATTAGGGCACCTGGCAGGAGTACTGCACTATTGGCACCCATGCCAGTTACCATGTGCCATTTCCAATACCGGTGTCTTCTTGTGCGTCAAAGGGGCTTTTGGGACACCTCAGGATGCAGGGCCCCATAGTGGCTGCTACCGCCAGGGGTGCAAACAGGGCAGTACGGGTGCCCACAAATATATTTAAAAATAGGAAGTAGTAATGGGTGGGGGTCCCATTTGATTTTGCTGTAAGGGGCCTGAAACGGTTATTAGATGACTTATGGCAGACTGACTGATGACTGATGTTAATAGATGACTGATGGAATGTGTATTTCATGAAGAAATGTGTATTTGTGAAGAAGACGTGCCACAGTTTACTAGTCGGTGACATCGGCAACCGGGGCAACAAAATTGTCAGAGATCCACGCTTGATTCATTTTGATAAATGTTAAATGATCCACATTCTCAGGGGAGAGAGGGATACGTTTGTCAGTTATCACCCTGCCAGCTGTGCTGAATGTTCGTTCCGAGATAACGCTGGCTGCCGGGTAGGATAAAACTTCTATGACATGCTGAGCCAGCTCAGGCCATTCATCCAGTTTGGATACCCCGAAGTCAAATGGGTCCAGACCAAGTCCAAACACATTTGGGTTGAGCCTCAGGTACTCATGGACCATGCTCTTAAGGCGGTCTCTGTGTGTTTCAATTCTGCCCTGCCTTGCAGGTGTTGGTGAGGTAGTAACAAACGAGTGAAACATATCACCCAGTAGGCTTCTGCCACACTGCCTGCTGCTGCTGTGGCTATTTGCCATACTACTGCTGGAACATTGCTGACGTTGTTCCACCGTGACATTCGAATGTGAAGAAGACGCAACAGATGTCTTGAGTTGGTCAATAAGCACTGTCTCAAATTCCTGCATTCTACTGTTAATTTGTGTGGGTGGAAGAAAATTGCTCACTTTTGTCTTGTAACATGGATCAAGGAGGATGATCACCCAGTAATCGCTGTTCATTTTGATTGCCTTGATGCGTGGATCATGCTGCAGCTAATGTAGCATCCAAGCATTCAGGTGTGAGATGCTGCCGGGATCTCCCAAGCCTTGGGGTCGAGGGGCACTAACCACATCTTCCTCCTTCTCCTCCTGTAATCTGTGCCAACTTCTCACTACTGAAGGGTAATCGCTACTGTTGGCATCCACCCCTGCCTCCTCATCCTGACCGTCACCAGAGCCCTGGCTAGCCTCATGTGCTCTACTCTGTGAGCTGAACTGTCATCCTGCACCCACCATGGACCTAGAACCACCACCTAAAGAAGAACTATAGAATTGAGAAACAGTCGGGCCTTCTACATCTGATGGCGACTAAGGCTCTGTGTCCGCATCCTCCTCCTTCTCCATCACTGCTGGGACCTACTGCCGAAAAGTGCCTAACGCTTGTTCCAGTAAAAATATTACCACAATGGTCATGCTGATAATTCCATCTTCCTGACTGACCGTTTTGGTGGCCTCTTCAAAACTTCCAAGGATGGTGCAGAGAGCCTTTACCAGTCTCCACTCTCTATGGGTCGACACCCCGAGGTCTGCAACACTGCTAGTCAGGCCATGCAACACTTCATACTGCATAATGGCATTATGCTGCTACCACAATCGCTGGACCATGTAGCGGCTGGAATTCCAGCGTGTTGCCGCATCACATATCAGGCGGTTGACGGGGGGCCCAGATGATGCTGCAAAACTGACAGTCGGGCCAAAGCAGGGTGTGAACACCGGAAGTGTGAGCTAAGACCTTGAGTCTTCCTCAGGAGACAGTCAAGACCCGGTAGCGCTTGAGAAATTTCTGCCTATACAAGAGCGCTTGCCTCTCCATATAATATTCGAAAAAGCCTTATGTAGCACCATCACATCCTTATAATTAAGCAACAATGGAATATTTTGCAAAGGATATTGTGATATTATGCCATAAACTCATAGGGAATGGGCTCAAGAAGCTCAAGTTCCTTTACATGAGTGCGGACGAAGTGAGCTTCTCTTGGTTCAGCTGGCTGACGTTTCAGTTCCACACAGGTGCCCTTCTCCTTGGCTTCCTTTTTCTTCCTCTCGTTCTCCTTGACGCGCTGGAGAAAACTATCTCTGCTCTTGGAGTGGTGAATGTGTTTCACGTGGACATTAATTCTTTTGGCAAGGATTTTACCCTTGATTTGCTTGTTCACAATTATACCCAAAGCATGCAGTGTAACATTGTAGATCCCGCCAGTCTTGCCATGATAGCATTTATGTGGAATGCCTTTTTGTATGGTGCCCATACCCTTAATGTAAGCAACGTCACCCTTCTTGCAGATGTGCATGTAGATGTGTTTCCTTCTCCTCCTCTGAGGGCACCAGCAATTGGGCATCACAGCAGACAAAATCTTCTTCTTGGGCCTCTTGATCTTTTACTTCAAAGGCACTTCGTCTTTTGATCCCAACTGCATCTGTCATAAAAGAGCTCTTCAGAATATGGATTAACTAGTGCAGTCTGTTTATTTTGTGACATTTGGCCCGCCTTTGCTTCAGTTTGGACTGATGATGATGATGACAATATTTGTGGCCGTGACTGAGAGGAAGAGGAGTTAATACCACCGGATGCAGGGTGTGTCAACCACTGAAGAGCAGATTGGTGCCACTCTTTAGAAATGAGATGCACAGGGAACCGACCAAGCGATGACAGGTCTGACGGTCCTGCGACTGATGATGTGCTCGCTTGTGTGTTGTCCATAACACTGGAAGAAGTGCCTTGTCTCATAGCTCCATGTCCTACACCCCTCCTTGCTCGCTTACCACCTCTAGTTTGCTACATGTTCAAAAATATAAATATTAAAAAGGTTAAGATTTGTTCACAGTCTCATATAGAAGAACTGTACTCCAAAGACAGCAAATCACAAGGGTTCTTAAATCCTTATAATTTCCAACTGGCAACTAGGATTAGAAATATAATTTTTTTCTGTGGAATATCTGTGGAATGGGATCTTATGGAAGAACCATGACATCAAGAAAACACATCAAAAGTGTTCTTAAATGCCCATACTTTGCAACTGACAAATAGGAGTAGAAATAGATTTTTTCCATGGAATATCTGTGAAATGGGGTCTTATGGCAGAATCCTGACAGCAAGACAGCACATCAAAAGTGTTCTTGAATCTCTATAATTGGCAACTAGGATTAGAAATAGAATTTTTTCTATGGAATATCTGTGGAACGGGGTCTTATGGAGTACATGAAGAAGAAATTAGCCCTGTGTTGTTCATGCAGAGGCACAATGACTGTCTTAAGGATGTTATTCAAGTAGTAGTGGCTTGTCACTGTACCATTCACAAAGTGTAGGGCAGTTCTGGATTGACTAGACACACCTGCCCACAAACACCACCACCAAATGCTCATCTGGTGACAACAGTGGCTGATACATAGTGCCCCCCCTGGACACCGCCAGCATCATTGATGCCAATCATCTCTGCCCAGGGTGAATTGACTTTCATCACTGAACAGTGCTGAGGACCACTCGTTCCTCGCCCAGCGTAGATGCTCCCTGGCCCATGCAAGATGATGATTCCTGTGTCTGTGGTGCGGTCAGGTACCCTTGCTGGTTGTCTAGCACACAGACCATGCTGATGTGAACGGTGACAAATGGTTTGACATAACACTTGGTTGCCTCTCACCTCCCTTAAACGTGCATGAAGTTGTATAGCATTTATCATCCGATTCTGCAGGGCATTGTTTACAATGAAGAGGTCATCAGTGTGTGATGGAGCCAAAAGATGTCCACTTCTTTGCCTTTCTGTGACTCTTCCAGTCTCTCTGTTGCAACCTGCTGTTGACACTCTGTGACACTCCAAGCTCAATGCCCACTTCAGTCTGAGGGCATCCTGCTTGAAAACTTGCAATAGATAGGTACTGTTGATTGTAAGTTGTATTCTTGGTCTCATGATGTCAAATGCAGCATGATGAGGAGGACTGTTCAAATCCCAATTCAAATTGATCCCCTAAATTTATTGGGAGATTCAGGGATCAAACATCTGTTGTGAATTTTAAGCTCCTTGTGCAAAAAATACTGAAACACTGAACAGTGGGACATGTGCATTCTAAAATTGAGGTCTCATTTAGTTCATTTAAAAAAAAAAAATGTTCAATGCATTTGATGATCATCCTGAAATTTCAATCAAAAGCCAAATATAACTTTTTGTGAGTAGTTTACATGTTCTGTGCATAACTGTAATAAATGTGCTTCATATATTATGCACTATTATGCAATAAAAGTTCCAATTTACACTGTTAGGTTGCCTGTTGGAAAGGTGTTATAAAAAAAAAAAACAGGACATAAGAGAACATCTTTAAATATTACTGAATACAAGCAGAACAAAGAAAGTCTTAGAATATTTTGTGTGAGGACAGAGGTGCCCCCATCAAATAATTCACATACTGACCTTTAGGAGCGATCAGGGAGGACATGCCGCAGAGTGTCCCAGGATGTACAATCTATTACATTTAATGCATTCTGTTTAGTGAGTATGGCTTTAATACTGTACATGTTACTGACTTTGGCAATGATTATCATGTTTTTCTGTCTGACAGATGTGAGATGAGCACCGCTGACTGGGGAATCATGAGAAAGATTGCCAAACCGGATAATGTCTGTAATTAATTTATAAATTAAGTCCCTCAGACACTATTTTAATAAAGGAGTTGCAACTGATAACTTCAATGGAAATAAATATGTCTGCTGTCACCTCTCACGGGGTACTGTATGTCATCAGATAGGATGAAAGACTTCTTTCCCGAAGCACAGATCCAATATTTTTTTTCCTTCCCTAGCAGCTTACTGCCCACAAATCCTGGTGTATTTTACAAACATAACATGTGAATACAGTTGACAGTACTAGGAAGTTGAGAAACTTTCCTACAAGGTAATAAAGGTAATAAAGTCAATATTTAAATGGTAGTGTGTTTAGCAAACACCACAAGACAAAACTTTTCTAGTAGATATTTAATTATATTTGGCTCCTAAATGCAGTTTTTGGAAATCTTGGTTATAGAAAGGATATTGGTTATAGAAAGGATAATTATTTAAATGCTCAGTAAAAAGTATACAATGTGTGTACAATCAAACTTACATGCAAATCATATGCAGCCAAACAGTGAATTCCATCATACAACTGGGGTTTCTAAAAACATCTTTGAACCAGAGGTGTGCCAAAGGCTTGCTGGTGATTAAGGGGTTTTCTGGAAAAATTAATTGCAGACCATGACAGTTGAACAGATGACTTTACTTCCTCACAAGGAGGTTAAAATGCTCAAATGCTTGATGGTTGTAAGCACATGTACAGTAGTGGTACAGTAAACTTTATGGTTGCGGAACATATTTGAATATTGTACTGGTATAAATGATATTGTACTGGTCCATTGAGGAATATATTTTTACTGTTAGGCCGTGTTCACACGGCTTATTCACGGCGGATTTGTGAGCCGGATTGCGCTCACAAATCCGGTGTGAATAAGGGGAGGGACGGGGGCGGGGCCGGAGCGCGGCGGGGGCGCCGCTCCCCGGCCCCATAGACTGTCACTATCTATGGCGCGTACGCGCCGTAAATAATGTGCATGTCACTTTCTCCCCCCGTGGCGGATTCCACTGTTCTCTATGAGAGCAGTGGATTACCGTAATTGCTCCGACGGATTGGCGCCGTACTGCATCGCAAATCCGGCGCGGAGTACGGCGCCAATCCGTGGACAAATAAGCCGTGTGAACGAGGCTTTATGGTTTTCAGTTTAAACCTATCCTTTAGTGCTGGTGTAGACCCTTAGGATGTACCCTCAGCATGCCCCATCTAAAAGGTACTTGTGGGATTTCATCAGTCATTCTGTATTTTTTTCTTTTCAGTAACCTACTTTCAACATATGACTGGAGTTATTGCTGCCTTCTAGCAGCTGGATCCTTTATTTTAAGGAAAGCTTCTTTGCAGGATACTCTTGGGCCAGATGCCCTGCTCACCATACCACTAATCATGGAGAGATGAAATGTGGAGAGAGAATTTAGGACATTTTAAAACCACATTTTTGCATCAATTTTATCCACTCAACATTCAACTACTGTGATATCTCCAAACTGATACATAGCATCTAACATGTTTTCTTGATCACTGCAACAGTACCACCACCTTCTAAGCATTTCATGATATTGGGTATCAGTTCATCATAGTTATCCACAGGAATATGATCTGATGATACAGACATCTATACTCTTTACTTCCACCAAAGTGTTGGTGATCCTAGCAGTGATACTTGGGATATAAGCCATCCTTGTCAACATAATTTTGGTATCATGTGCTGCAAACTTTACCAAGTATAAGGGATGGTTGGTGGTAAAGGGTTTCCCCTTTGAAACAATGATCACAGACCATACTGTTTAAACAGAGGACGTTCTTACTTTAAATGCTTGATAGTTGCAAACACACAGAGAGATACAGTAAGTTCAGTGGTTGGAGAATAGTGCTTGTACACTATTAGCCACAGTTCTTCATCAAGGCCAGGGACTTGTTAATATTCTAATTATCCCCTGTTTGATTGAATCCAGACTGGTGGCAGTTTTCGCCAGTCTTAGTGCTACTGTGAGACCTCAGAGAGCAGTAATATGGACTTGCTTCTGCAACCTTGTGAGTACCCTAAGTAGGCTTCACCTAATTAATACTTGCAACGTTGTACCTGACACTCCATCCTTAACTACAACTAAGGATTTTTTTAATCCGAAATGTATAAGTAGAGGAGACTTCACTCCTCCATGCATTGGTTGTATACATTATACAGCATATTCTTTTAATGATTTCCTTGAATAAAATGATTTTTGAATGTATTGGCTCGGTGGCTATGCAACAGATTTAACTACGATTTCTCATTTGGAAACTATTGGACAATAGCTGCACCATGCTCTATTCTGACTAAGGTCAGTGGACTATGTTTTTCTTACTTTGTTTGAATTCCCACTCCATATTGTTTTGTTCATTGTATATAGGGGTCCTCATGACTAGTATGTCATTGAATACTTCAGAATTGCACCAAACTAAGCTTGGCAGAAAATGTAAAAAAGTGCATGATGTGAAATCTCACAACATGGTCCACTAAATGAAAACCAAGTCACAGCCCATGTTCTAACTAGTACAATACAATACGCCTTCTAGAACAGCTCATTTTAAATTACAGTAACAGAACCTCATAAGGTCAATGTCAACAGACCACTTCAAAATGTCACAGGTTAAATTCACAGGTAGACATTTGGCTAATTTCCAAGAGTCCTTTGAACTAAACTCTTCCTCTAGTTTCCATCAGTTTACTGTCTTCACAGGAGATGGACAAGCAGTTCAATGTAGAGGTGACAGTACAGCACACTTGCCAACCTTTTACCTTCAGAATCTGGGAGATTTTAACCCCACGTTGAGAGTGCACTTGACACTGGGAATGCCCACAATCTGCCTGGGAATGACCACAATCTTTTGCGGGAGCACCCATTTTGAAGAGGAGTTTACATACATTCTGACTGTTTTCAGTTCCGTTATCTAGGATTTGTAAGGGGTTTGATGGATTTGCTGGACCACTGAAAGTGATGATAGTTAAGCCACGCCAGGGAGCGGTCTAAGTAGCCCCCGGTATTCACCAGAGCCCACCGCAAAGCGGGATGGACTTGCTGTGGCGTGAGGCTACCAGGTCGCTACCCCTGACGTGACTTGCCTGCAATGGTGGCCGGGGTAATGCGTGGTACAGAATCGTAATCCAGAGATGTAGTTGGGGACAGGCAGAAGGTCAGGACAGGCGGAAGAGGTTCGTGGTCAGAGACAAGCAGACGGTCAGGGCAGGCTGCAAACAGGCAAGGTCAGAAAACGTAGCGGAACGGACTTGCACATGGATGATCAAACGGAACGCCAATACTCTCTAGACACACTAGCGCACACCAACAATCTGGCAGAGAGTGCAGGGGGCGTGTACAATATATAGGACCAGCGGTTGGCAATTGGCAAATTATCGGTGCGCTGGCCCTTTAAATCCAGAGAAGCCATCGCGCGCGCGCCCTATGCAGCAGGAACGCGCGCGGCGGCTGGCACAGGCAGGAGCAGGGGACACAGGAGCGTGGACTGGTAAGTAACAAGGTGCCGCAGCCTGGGCTGTAGGGGGATGGTCGCGGCACCCACTCCGGACGCCTTGCGAGCAGGGGGGCGGCCGTGGGGGGGGGGGGGGTGGGTGGGCGACGGTACCCACGCCGCGACCCCCATGACAGGATTCTTCCTAAAGAAGAGGAGGGGTGGGCAAGAATGCAATTCAGCTTCCTACCACCTGAAGGTATTTCACAACTCACTGAGTTCTACTCTCTCAACTCCTCCCAGGACCAAAGTTATCATGCAGTCTGCAAAGTCTCTAAGAGTATCAGTGCCACAATGCTCTCTTTCAGCATCAGGACTTTCCTGGGCCTATACTAACTAGGTACCTCCTCCTGCAAGTTGACAACCAAGAAAATTACCATTCTTGCTTCCCAGGCACTCTGCCAGGACATTTCTTCATTCACTATCTTTGGCAAACTTTAATCCATAGGTGCCTATTAAAAAGCAAAAAGCTTCACTATTAAAAAAATTTTTTAAACTGGAAAATAAAGAAAATGATTTAGAAGGTGCCTTTGACAAATTGATGTTACCCCCTTCCCAGGAAAAAAAAAACACAAGAATTTTAAAAACCAGTACAATGAATCTTCTATGAACAATACATTTCGGAAGTATTGATGCAAAAGTACAGGGTGAAATTACAAAATCTGGAAAAACAGCACTAAATTTGTAAAATTTTGTAGGCTGTGAGTTTGCACAGCTCTGGATACCGCATGAGTCTTTCGGGCATGAGACAAGGAAATCAGGCAAAGGGTTGCTTGCCCCGGGTTTATTTTATAAAGAAAAAAAACGATGGGCAAAACTGCAAAGCAAAAAATAAACAAAAACTTGCTCGTCCGCGCTTTCAACAGAGGTGTAGTTCCCTCACATCCCCTTGTTGGCCTACACTGGCTTCCCCCGGAGAACACCCCGCCCAAAGGGTAGCTGGGGTAACCCGGGGCCCCAGTCAGCTTACCTGCATCCCTTTTATACAGCCGGGAAAACCCAGTGGACCCATGGGGATTAAACACCCCCCCCCTGTTTTTCTCACTCCCAATGAAAGGCCGACCCAGGAAGGCGGTACCGACTAACGGATAAAAAAGGGTCACAGTTTGTACTGTGACATTTTTTATCAACGGCCTTTCACTCCACAAGGCCCTTATCTTGGGGGCTCATCCGGACTTTCAACATATTCCGAACCGTCAGGGTTATATACACCCTTCCCGCTGGGTTTTAACATATCCCCCCCCCTGCTCTGACCTGTGGGGGAGCACATTCTGCCAAAAAGTTATGCACCCGCGACAGGCTCTCATTTGCTTGTTTGTGACCCCGGGGCGATTTCTACAGCGAATTTAAAGTCCGTAGACCGGGAAAACCCCCGGGTCACCCTTGCGTTTTTTCCCTTTGTTTTTGCCATCCACTTTAGAGGTGAATGGTCCGTGATTACTTTAAAGGGTTACCATCGGGTCGTAGCGCAGTGCCCCCAATACCCCACTTAATGGCCAGGAAATTCTCTCTCTACATGGGAGTTTTTCTCGGCCGCGACAGTTTCTGGCTGGGGTACATCGGGATGTTCTTTCCCTAAAACACTGGACAGGACAGCCCCTTCCCCACCTCAGGGGGTCTGGGGACCAAAATTTCCCTTCGGAAGTTTGGCGCAACGACACGTCTCTTGCAGAGTACCTCTTTAAGATTTCTAAAAGCTTGTTCACCCTCTGGGTTCCACTTGACCATAGTGGATTTGGATCCTTTTGTGAGATCTGTAAGAGGGGCTGCTATGGAGGCAAATTTGGGGCACAAACCTCCTATAGTACCCTGCAACCCAAGAAAACCCCAACCGCTTCTTGGAAACCTTGGGGCCAAATTCCAAATTTGTTCCGTTTGTCCATCGGGGGCTTGATGACCCCCCCCCCCAATGTCATAGCCTAGATACGAGCCTCCCGACCTATGGCGCATTTTTTTGGGGGTTGGGGTTTAAACCCCCGCGCCCTTAGGCATCTAAGAGGGCCCTGTACTCTGGGTAGGTGGGATCCCAGTCCGTACTAAATACCACCACGCCCACCAAAAATCCGCTGCATATTTTCTATGAGGCTGCAGTTATGTCCATCACCTTGGAATGTGGCCGGAGCCCGTAGGCCAAAGGGGAGGACAACAAATAAAGTGCCATTTTGGGGGGGAAAAAAGCATTTTTTTCTCCCTCTCTTTTGTGAGGCACCTCCCCAATAACCCTGGTAGGTCAAATGTACTAATGTACCTTGCAGGCCTAGCCGCTCGACCAACTCATCAACCCGGGCTCGGGTGGGCACAAATTTTGATACTCATTGAGTTCGAAAATCATTGCAGAATCGCAAGCTCCATCAGGTTTGGGTGAGAGCACATAGGGCTCGACCCCCCACTTTGGGACCTTTCTATGACCCCAAAGCTTCAGCATCTTTTCAACTTCCTCAGCAATCGTTTGCCCGGGCCCGGGCACCCTAAGGGCCTAAAAACCCCTTTCGGCCGTTCGTACGAGTCAGTGAAATACCCCCCCGATGGCAGTTCCAAAAAACCTGCCGTTTCCCTTTGTAGGAACCCCGGTTTTCCTGTCGCGTGTTTTGGCAAGTCAGAGATACGGACCGGTGGTAACCCCCCTTTTGGGACACCCCTATGCCTCTGACCGTCACCAACTTTAGGGTTTTCCGGGGCTTAATTAATTTGACATGGAAAATTTTGATAGGGTTTCCTTTTCCCCGGGCGGGAAAAGACCTTATAATTTACCTACTCCCCGCTCCTAATCCATAGGGGCCCTGCCATTTCCCGCCAGAAATTTGCTTTCGACCGGGGTACATTTCTAGTCCCCGGTCGCCTGGTTGGAAACATTTGACCCTTGCGACCTGTTAATACCCTGGCCGGGGTTTCTTGCCCCTGCTGAGGTTCTCACGTACTATGGGTAAACACCGCAACCGTCCGCATTTCAGGATGTGCTAAAATGACACTCCTAGGGGGGTATTCCCGCTCCCAGGCCCTTGGCTATGTCCAGGACCCCCCGGGGACTACCATAAGCTCGAAGGGTGAGAAACCTGTGGACGTTTGGGGGACCTCCCTTACCAAAACATGGGGTAGGGTAGGAAAACGGTCCCAATCTCTCCAACCTTATCACCCCCTTCTTGACCTTTTTTTGGGGTTTTATTGAATCTTTCCCCCAACCCAAAGGGTCGGGGATATATATGGGACGAGAGGGGGTAAGTTAAGTAGGCGGCGATTTCCCTTAGTCACTTTAACAAAGGGGGGTGCCCTGGTCTTTTAGTATCCCCCTTCGGGATACCCGGCGGGACATTTGGAACAGTTTCCCTTTGCTAATCTTTTTGGGGGGGGTTCCAAGGGAAATGGGCCCCGGGGTGCGAGTGGCGAGTCGAGGACCCAAAAAGGGCTAATGTCCTCGGGCGATTAGGGAGCGCCTACCAGGGCCATTTTCATCCCTCAAGGGGACCTCTATTATTGGCCGAGGAATTTTGGGGGCTCCCAAAAAAGGGGCCTAGGGCGTTAAATTGACCTCCGGACAGGCTGCGTATTCCCCCAATTGCCGGTAAATTTCCTGGCCGTAAAAAATTTCCTCCACTCTCCCCGGGGTCTTCTCCACCCCTAATTTTCCCCCTAACAATTGGGGGGGGGGTAGTCCCAAAAACGGGGGACATGTGCCTGGGGACCACCCGCTCTTCACTTCGGTTGGGGCCTTTTTTACCCCCTACACATTAAATTTTGTTGACCCCAAAATAGGGTAAAACCCAAAATCTGCCCGGGTTTTGGGGTTCCCCCCTATTACCTTTACACTTTTCCAGGCATCCCAAGTTTTGGGTCCCTCAGCTGCTCCGTGCCAAAGTTCCCCCCCCGGATATGCAAGGGGGCGAACTCGAATCAGAGGGACTTTCCTCAGGTCCCCCGCCAGGCAGACAAGGGAAACCCATCGGGGGTCCCCGGTCCCGTGCAAACACATTACCCCCTTTAAACGGATATGGGACACTTTTTTTCTCCAAAATCCCCGAACAAGGGGAAATCACACCATGATTTCACTGGGGGTAGGGTCGCGCGCAGCCACCTCATGTCTTGCGGGCCCCGCGGGGGTCTTAGGGGGATACCGCGGTTGGGGAGTCCCTGGGTCCCCCTGTACACAGATCACCAGCCTGGCCTGCCCGGGTCCCCAAACTTCCGGGTATGGGGCTTTTTCGGTGGTCCATTTATTTTAATGGTGCATACCCCCGATTTCCCCAGTCTCAATGTGCGGGTGTATAAGGCCTTTCAAACAATGACGACGCCCTTTTACCCAATCCCTGGGTTCCCCCAAGTAGGACACGTCGGCGACTGTCCCCGGTCCATTGCATCGCAGCAATGAGGGGGCCCCCGGCCCCGGGGAAGAGGTGTCTCTTTGGTTTTGGCAACCTTCCCCCCTTCTCACCCAGCCGGGGTCCCCTCCCTCAGGACCCTTATACCCCTTTTGGGCAGGGCAGTCTTTAACCCCCGCTGATCCGGGGGATCAGTCCTGGGGGAACTCTTCGGTGGGACAAACGCTCCCAGGGGGTAAGCTCGTCCAGGCTTTTGGGGGCCTTGTCCCCCACACCGCGGGGTCCCCCGGTAGGGCGCGCACGAAGCTCACAGACGACCCGCTCCGCACCTGGCCGCTGAAGACGTTTGGGCTGCAGCCACTTGCTGGGGGGGGTGGAAAAAGGTCATACTCTGTGACCGAGGGCTTTGCTGGATCGAACTCCCCGGGGTGAAATTTTTGGGGGTTGGACCGCCCGAGTAACCCCGCCCGGGGTAGGTCCCCTTTCAGCGCGTGTAGTCCTTGCCTTCAGTCTCAAGTCGAATAGGGCCTTTTTTGGTCGCCCGGGAAGAAAAGGGGGCCCGGACTCAGCCCACTGGGCCACGGGGAGCTGCCTCTCTCAGGATCCTCTCAAAGGGGCCGAATAGCCTCCACGTCATCATCTGGGGTCATTTTACGTAGAACTTGCGCACCCCTTGACGGGGCTTGAGGCCCCCCTGCTGCTCCCTTGTCTTGTAGGGAGGGCCTGGACTGCTGTGTAAGCCCCGGGTTTCCCGTTTTCTCTTTAAGGGGTGCCTGGGTGTCTCTCAAGAGGCGGTTGGTCTTGTTGGCCCCCATGGTCTCCTCGTGGGCTTCGCGGCTTGCCGCCATTGCTGGGGTTTGTTTGCCCGTATTAACTGCTTCACCCTCATCCTTTTTTGGGGTCTCCGCTGGTTCACTGTTGCTGCTTTAATCCACGACATATATTGGGAACCCCTTTTCGCTGCCTGTCCTTAAGAAATTGCTCTTTAAAATTTCCCAAGCATCCTCCACCCTGTTGAGCTTGCCCAAAACTTGGGGTCACCCCATGATCTTTCAGGCATGAACAGAGGGAGAAGAGGGACAAAAAGTTTTCTTGGCCCGTGGGTTTATTTTATAAGCAGAACAAAACGGATGCAAACAGCACGCAAAAACATAAAAAAAAATACTTTTCTCGCTCAGCGCTTTCTAACGAGGGGTAGTTCCCTCACTATCACCCTTTGGTCCACCTGGCTTCCCCCAGGGGAACCCTCCAGCCCAGAAGGTGACTGGAGGTACAGCCGACGCCCATCACTTACCTGCAACCCTTTTATCAGCCGGGAAAACCGGAGTGGGGCCAGGGGGAGTAATACCCCCCCTGCCTTTGTTACCCCCAAAATAAAAGGGTCGACCAGGAATGGTGGTAGCCCGTACAAAAGGATTAAACATGGCGCCCCCGGGGTTTGTACTGTCGACATCTATTTATCAACGGCCTTTCACTCCCCCAGGTCCTTTTTTTTGGTGGCAGCATCCGGACTCCCCGACATATGTCCAGAACCTGGCTGGGATATATACTCCCTTGTAGACCTTCCCAGCTGCGGTCTTACACTGCATAGTTCTATAGTCAATGCTGGCACAAGCCAATCAAATGCGTATATTTTTGTTTCCGCCAGGGAGCAGAAAGTTTACAAAAAAGGGGAGAAACGGATTAGACATTTGTTACTAGACTTTTTTCTGTTGTAGCGTTGTACCTCCTGCATTTCTCCTTCTGTTATTGAGCTGTAAAAAAATTAAGTTATCAGTTACATATTAAAGTTATCCTTTTAAAATTTAAATAAAAAAATTCATTTGTTGAGTGTGAATGAAAAAACTTCTCTATGGGAAAGCTTTACTGCAATTTAAACTTTAAATAGTTAGCTTAAAATAGCATGCCCACTGTTTTTTTTTTGGTCCATATACTAATAGAAATGATTTTTGCAAAAAATAAAATTTGTTTGATGGGGGACTAGGGATGACGATTATATTCGAAAAAGTTGAAATTGGGCAGGGTTTTTTTGGTTTGGGGGGAAAATTTTCCGATCATGCGATTTTTAGGTGAAAATCTGAAATAATCTTTACTACGCGCCATTTTTCGGCGCTCCTGTCATTTTGACGGCCAGAAAATCACTCAAGCATAGAGCAGGGTGAGCGGGGTGTGGCGTATGACTTGATGTGTAGGGTTTATCATTGGCGGGAAAAAAATCACATGACCCAAATTTTGCATAGAACGCGTTTCCTGTTAAACATCAGTGTTTCAGTTTTTTCCTTTGAGCTTTTTTTAGTTAGACGGGAAAATTTTAAAGAATCAGCCGTACACCCCGCTGAGTGGGGAGGGGGGTGGAGGGAGGTGCGGGCGAACACACAGCGGGGGGGCGGGCAGGGGGCTTTTGAAAGGAGAGTGTATATTGTGTACCCAGACTCTGTTTTTTGAACCTGCATTAAAAGGTTTTTTTTTTTTTCCCCAAGTTTTTGGCCCACACACCCCCCCCTGGGGGAAAAATTGTCCCTTTTTTTTTTGTGCACCCATTTTGTTCAAAGACCACCTTTGTACTTATATTAGGATACAGAAATTTTCTAGAAATGAGGTGTATTTCTTAGGTGCGAACCCACCTTTTTTTCCATAAACTTTTAAATAGGTTTTTTTTTCCCCTTTGGTGCAGCCCAGTTTTGTTCGAAACCCACCTTGTACTTTTTTAAATACAGAAATTTTTTGTAGAACTGTTTTTGTTTTCATTGGTGCAAAACCCACCTTTTTTTACCCGTAAAACTTTTAAATGCTGTATTGCACTTTGGTTGACCCAGTTTTTTTTCAAATACCACCCTTTTACTTAAATTTGGATACAGAAATTTTGTAGTTACTGTTGGTGTAATTTTATTGGGGCAAAAAACCAAAAGTTTGTTACCGTATAACTTTTAAATGCTGATTGCATGGGCGGCCCCAGTTTTTTTCAAATACCACGTTTTGCACGACAATTTTGATAGAAAGATTTTTTAAGTTCTCTTTGTCTTTTCTGCAAAAAATCAAATTTTCAAGGGAAACTTCTGTTTTGTTTTTGCGCGGTGAACTAGTTTGGCGCAGTTTGTGCACTTGTTATAGTTTTGAAACAATCAATTCCTAGTCCCACTGGGCAGTTGTAAATCCCTGGGGGAAAAGGGAAAAACAGTTGATTTTTTCTTCCCCCCAGACCCCCATTTCACAGGTTTCGCTAGAAACAATTCAGTTTCAAACCAGTTGGGTGTAGGAAATTAGGGGATTTAAGAAAAGCTGTGACGTCTTTTAAAAAAGACTGTCAAAAACTCTTCCATACCTTTTAAATTTTTTTCTTTCTGAACATGGGGCGAAATGAGGTGGTAAGCAAGCAAAGAGGGGGTAACATGGAGGTAGAGGTAGAGAAGGTTTCTCCCTCCATGCTGGCGACAAAACGCAAGCCAGGAATCGTCAGTTGCGGACCGTCGCCTGTCACGCTGGATCAGGGCCCGTGAATCTCTAACGACAGCGTCGCCAATTGTTCTTCGTGGTTAAAACAACCTGATCCAGGTTTACCTCCCGCCCCCCAGTCACAGCCCCAAATGTCATCCCAGCATCATTTGAACCGTCCAACATGACGAAGGGAGCCCAATGTCAATGGGGCCCCCCAAGTGGATAATCCATTTTTTGAAGACCTCTTTGTGACAAAATGCTGTTGGGTCAGAAGACATTTTTAAAAGACAAGAGGGGAAAGAGGGTGATTTTGTTGCTTGAACCCAATCGTTTTAGCCTCAGAGGGGGAGAAAGGAAAACCGGTAATCCGCAAAAATCCCGGGCGACGGCAACGCCTTGCAGTGCCTGCTGTTGTAGCCCCGCAGCTCCCGAAGAAAAAGTCCAAAAAGGAAGTCACCGTGTTGTCCGGGGCAGGTATGCAAAGTCCAGTTCAAGTAAAAGGTGGAAAAGACTCCTTTTTCGGGACTTTTTAATTGGGGGTCGAAGGTTTTAAGGGCAGCTGCATTCCAGGACAGGATGTAAATGTCCCAATTTAAGAAAAATGATGGTTCAAAATAAGCCTTTTGGCACTTTTTAATTTTGGGTG
>JAODAL010064494.1:0-18694 GCA_025379985.1 Phyllomedusa bahiana
TAAAAATTTAAATGGGAAATAATGGGAATTAAGTGTCACCATCCTCATTCTGTAAGACGGTCGACTTGACCTGTAACATGGAAGTTCCTTCATGGGAACACACCTTTAGATAAACTGCAATAGTTGGGGTGTGGTCATTATTTTCTCATTTGACAAAACTCTACCAGAAATAGTCATTTTGTTTTCCAGGGCAAACAATCTGATTTTAGTTTAGTTAATCTAAGCTGAGCTCTTATATTTTTTTCATGGTTTTGATACATTAGGTCCATTGTGCTTAAAATATATATTTACCCTGAAGATAAAATAACATCATCTGATCTTCCAATAAACCAGAAATAGCCATCTTCATCTTTTTTGCCTCTGTCGCCAGTAATGTAAAAGTCTCCTCTTCGGGTTGAGGCTGTTTTCTCTGGGTCTCCCTATTGTCAATAGATATTATAGTGTACATGAGATGAGAGATCATTTCTTTTAGCCTATAATTTACAGTTCGACCCTTATCTGTAAGGCTATGTTCACACGGCTTATTTTGGGACGCATTTCACCATGTATTGAGAGCGTACTGCGCTCTAATACAAGCAAAATGCGCCCCAGTCTTTACAGTAATCCACAGTTCTCATAGAGAACTATGGAATTACGCCTCCTCTGCGTACAAGCGGGGAGATAATTGACATGTCATTTATTCATGGCGCTTACGCGCCGCGAGTAATGACAGTCTATAGGCCAGCGGGCTGCCGGCCCCTCTGCGCCGCGGGAGTACGCGAAAGCTCCCGAACTCCCGGCGTAATTGTGGGCCGTTCTGTATGCCCTGCAATTAGCCGTGTGAACATATCCTAATAGCTAGATCATTATGAAATATATTGTGTTCTATAAAACAGATTGTTGCAGGTCTCACTTAAAACATTTTAAGAAATGTCATGCAACTTTCTGTATGTGTCTACAGCTCCCTGTAAACAAATACAAAGTATGTGTAATCTGATCCTGCATTCAGATTCCTTTCCACTTGCCCATCCCATCTTGTCAACTAACTGAATATCTAGTAGCAAAAACGTGGGAATAGATGGAATTAAATAGGAATATGGAATTAGATTTGAAAAGTTGCTTTATATTTTATTTTAGATGCAATGGGACTATAGAAGAAGAATTGCTTTGGCCAACATAGCCACGGTCTGTTTATGAAGAAGCTTACCGTGTAATGGGTAAAAAAGTAATAAGGTCTTCGAGGTGCTATACGAATTCCAATATCACCTTCCTGATTTGGGGGTAAGATGTTGCCATCAGCATCAACTATCTAGAAATATAAAATATAATTTATACTTAAGAGATACAGCAAACAGATCTCATCCACAGGACAAGCCTGTTTCACTTGCAAAAATGCGCCAGTGTTGGGTAGAACCTCTGTGTAGATAAAGCAGAGCTGAAGCACAACACATATGGTATAATGTGGAAACATTGGGGGACATGTATGAAAACTGTCTAGGTGTTAGGCTATTTCACAACGGGTTTTAAAATTGACGTTTTTTCCAATTTCGTCAGGGTCGCAAATTAAAAGGGTTTAAATACGTCCCATCATTACGGTAATCCACAGCTCTCATAGAGAAAATATGGATTACGTCTCCCCTTCCCCCCTGCCACGAATCTGCCGAGGGGGGAGATAAGTGTCATTGAATTTCAGCGGCGTAAAGGGGGCCCCCCCGGGGGGCCACACGGGAAATTTGCGGGGCGTGATTATGCCTCCAAATAAGCCCCGTGAACCAGCCTTTGACTGTCCTTTTTTTTCCCATACAACCATCAAGCTCATGGCAACCAAAACAGAGCTTATAGCAACCAATCAGGCCCCCTTTTATTTTTTTCAGAAAAGTATATGAAAAGAAAGGGACCTGAATGTATCATGAGCTCTGAAAGGGTTGCTATGGGCAACAAATCTTAGGCCCCCTGGGTTCACACGCTTAATTCCCCGGGGGATTTGATGCGCCTATTGAGCGCACAAACCGCCGTGAATACGGGCAGTGCTGGGGGCGGAAGTCGGTAGGCGTCGTCGGGGTTTTGCCGTTCGCCATGCCCTTAGACAATAGCCAGTTGATTTACGCGGGATCCCGCGCCGTAAATAAATGTGCATGTCATTCCCTCCCCGCCGAACGGATTCGCCGAGCGGGGATGAGCGACGGATTCCACTGTTACTCAATGAGAGCAGGTGGAATTACCCGTAATTGCTCGCCGGCGTGATTGCGCCGTAACCTGAAGCGCAAATCCGGCGTGCAGTACGGCGCCAATCCCCCCGGCAGGAAAAGAAGAGCTCCGTGTGAAAACGGTGCCCTTAGGGTACGGCATAATTGAAATACGTATTTTGGTAAGTATTACGTATCAAGATAAGGATTTAACAATGTTCCAGTCAGATCTCATTGATTTCAATGTAAAATACGTACCGTCGTTCACACAATACGTATTTTACATACCTAATTGTATTGCGTTTTTTGGACGCGTACAAAGAAGTGACGTCAATTCTTGACCTATTTTACTTATGTAAAATCCCCAGGAAACAATGGGGTGCATTATTGGAGGCTAAATAACGTATCCAAATATGTACCACTCTTTCTGGTATGTATTTAGATGTGTTTTGGGTCCAAATTTGAATAATAAGAAAGTAAATGTAGTGAAATACACATCCGAAAAACGTATCCAAATACGTACGGACGGTTTTGCCGTCCTCCCGTCATAAATGTGTAGAATCATACGGTTGTGGTGCGACATGCCTCCAGAATGCCCCAACGTCTTATGCACATTACAAAGTACCGTGGGCCCAACATAATGCGCCTACTTTTGGAGTGCGCCTGCTCATACATCTATAGAAAAGGGCTGAAAGGAAACCCGACTTCTGGCGCAGTCCCGTACATACATGTCGCCCTAAGTGATTAAAGCCTGTGATAAAAAAAGAAGAGTTCTCAGGAGATATTTCTTCTCTTATTTTACTTTTATGATATCATAATAACCCCAACTTATACAACGTTCATCCTGCTAGAAAAGATGGAAGTACCTGGACGTCGTAGTCTGGAGAAGGCTTGCCCATGGAGCCAGGTTTTAGCTTCATTCCTTTAAATGTTGCACATACCAGAACCTAAATAATAATGGCTGTAGTTAACTGTGACCATTTGCCTCATCCACTCATCCACTGTACCAGTATCCCACACAAATATAAAGTACATTGTGACAAGAGGGTTGTGAAGAGAGGCTGCAGCAGAGAAGTTTCATTTAGCCTGAGCAAGAGGACAACAGAAGAACAGAGAGGAGGACTGAGAGATGCATCACTGGATTGACCACTAGTTAAGAGATGAGTATGTTTTTTTTTTCATTTTCTCCCAGCTTTTGCATCATGCTTAAAGTTAAAAGGCAGAGTCAGACAATTCCTTTAATTACCTGCTGACCACCCGTAGACTATAGACGTCCATACAAAGAATGCAGTTGTACGCTAAGTGGGACATGTAGGAACCTGGTGCAAACTAGATGTACGACCCGACAGTATGTATGAAAGTGTCTCACAGAACTTTATAATTGTGTCCCATTCTAGGCCAAAAGTAGTCTCAGCCATGACACTTTGAAACTGATATGAATTTGTATGACAGTTTCTGCATCTTTGGCGCATTCAAAAGTGTCATGTCTGGCGCAGATTGCGCCAAGTCCTATTACGCCCTAAGAATTAGTCCAATAATCTAGACAAACTAGAAAAATACTATCTTTAACCGTTTTTAACCTGAACCTAAAATGATTTAAAAAAGGGGGATGGCTGAAAGTAGTGCATTTTATTTTCCAATTACAACGTACAGTCTCCGTTTGGCCATATCCTTCATAAATGTCCAGCCCGGTGTTCGCCTTCCATTGCTCCATCACTTGAGGGTTGATAGGTTCCCCACCAGTCGCACATCGCTTTAGACTCTTGAATTTGTAGCTTTATAAATAAACAAAAAAAAATTATTCCATTGTAATCACTGCTGTAATAAAAAAGTTATCCACCTTCCTTTTGTTTAGTGACAATATAGTACCGTAGTAAGCCTGTAAGAAAATTAAAAAAAATCTCACCCTGTGATAGGGCTGGCAGATGCATTGCTGGAACTAACATCACTACAAAGGTATGGCTCAGCACCATACACTAATTTTAAAAAAGGGAGGTGGAAAATCCCTTTAAGGAACCCCACATTAAAATAAACCTATAGAAATGCATTGTGTGTATATGATAGGGCTACCCGTTCCAAAGCATGGAGTGGATAACAACTGCCACTCAGTCAGACCTTGTAGAGCATTGTAAACACTCTGCACAATCATAGGTGTAAATGTGACTTTTTAAAGGGATTTTCCACAGTGAACATTTATTACTGAACCTTAAAACAAGTTACAAGTTCTGATTATTATTATTTATTTTAGAGCACCATTAGTTCCAGGGCGCTGTACATTCGGGGGGTGGGTTACATACATAAAATATGTCAAACAAGTACGATGGTGACAATAAATAACTAACAACTGGTACAGAAGGAGAGGACCCTGCCCGCGAAGGCTTACAGTTTGCAAGGAAAGGGTGAAGAGACAGGTGAGTGGTAGACATGTTTGTGGGGTGGTGTTGTGGCAGCAGAATTATTGTGGGTTATAGGCAATCCTGAAGAGATGGGTTTTCAGGTTGCTTTTGAGGCTGGTGAGAATGGAGGAGAGTCTGATGTGCTGGGGCAGTGAATTCCAGGTTATGGGGGAAGCATGGGAGAAATCTTGAAGACGGTTGTGTGAGAAGCCGATAAGAGGAGCACAGAGAAGAAGGTCCTGTGAGGAGCAGAGATTGCGAGAGGGGAGGTATCTAGAGATTAAGGCAGAGATGTACGGAAGGGAGAGGTTATGGAGAGCCTTGTAGGTCATGGTTAGTAACTTGAATTGGATTCGCTGGGCAATAGGTAGCCAGTGGAGGGATTGGCAGAAGGGAGAGGCAGAGGAGTAGCGAGGAGAAATATTGATCAGATGGGCAGCAGAGTTGATTCGGAGGGGAGCAAGAGAGCTAGATGGCAGGCCGCATAGAAAAATGTTGCAATAGTCAAGGTGGGAAGTCACGAGGGCATGGACAAGCATTTTTGTGGTACTGAAGTTAAGGAAGGAACAGATTTTTTTAAGGTTGAGGCGGCAGGCAGAGGTAAGGGCTTTGATGCATGGTTTGAAAGACAAAGAGGAGTCAAGGGTTATCCCAAGGCAGAGGACTTGCGAGACCGGTGAGAGTGTAGAGCTGTTAACAGTGATAGGGAGATCAGGTGGGGGGATAGAGTGGAACAGTAGAAAGATGATAAACTCAGTTTTATTTAGTTTTAGGACACGGAAGGAAAAAAAGAAGGATATGGACAATAGACAGCCTGGGGTCCGGGAGAGCAGAATGTTAATATCTGGGACGTAGATGTAGATTTGGGTATCGTCAGCATACAGGTAGTACTGAAAGCCATGTGATGCTATGAGCTGACCCAGGCCAAGAATGTGGATAGAGAAGAGTAGGTGACCCAGGACTGACCCTTGGGGGACACCAACAATGGGCAAGAGGAGGAGGTGGTGCGAGAATAAGAGATGCTGAATGTTCGATCGGTGAGATATGAGGAGATCCAGGAAAGGGCCAAGTCTGTGATGCCAAGGGATGAGAGGATTTGCAGCAGGCGTAAATGGTCGACAATGTCAAAGGCAGAGGAGTCTAAGGGTATGTTCACATGGCGTAATTGCGGCACGTACTGATCAGTGGGTACTCCCGAAGCACGGGGGGAGGGAGGGTGCAGTCCGTTATCCCCATTGACATGCAATGGGACCATATGTAATAGTCGCGAATAATTGACATGTCACTTATCTCCCCACGCGTACCATATGATCGTATTGTACGCGCGGGGGACGAGGCGATGTAATCCATAGTTCTCTATGAGAGCTATGGAATACCGTAATTGAGGCGCACATTTTGCCGCATATTGACGAAAAATTATCCCCAAAATGGCCCAAAATTTTAGCCATGTAAACAACCCTAAAATGAAAGGAACGAGTAGGACGGAGGCTTTACAAGGTCGTTGGTGTCTTTGGTTAGAGCTTTTTCTGTAAGTGGTGGATGGGAAAAACCAGATTGCACCCAGGTCAAGAAGAATTTTAAGGGGAGAGGTGGGGGCAATAAGGGACGACGTGCTGTTCAAGGAGTTAAGAGGCAAATGGAATAAGGACATGGGAAATTAGTTGGACAGAGAGGAAATGGTTTCTTAAGGGTGACAGTGATGGTAACATGTTTAAAGGCAGAAGAAAAGATGCCAGAGGTTAACATCAAGTTGAAAAGATTGATGATGGCTGGGATGATAACAGGATTTTGACAGTAGAGAGGAAAGCTTATCATTAGTAACAGTGAAGAAGGAGGTTTAAAGGGGGGAAAAGCTGTGCGTTAGTGCTAAAATCCGTTTTTATTAATTAAAAAGCAGAAGAAAATATGCCAAATATGTCATTGGTAACATTATTGCTGTGTTGTTTCCTGACTGAATGAAGTTAGGACATAAAGTGACTTCTTGTACTTATTTAATTATTGTATTTGCTCCCATTATAAATAATTTACTTTCAGTAATAAATCTGTAGGTCTGAGGGACTAGGGCTTAGTTGTAAGGTAAAATAGAGCTCCAGTTTATTATTCAACGTATTACTTTACGTTAGAGGGTGTTTCCAATAATTCCATCAATATTATAATATGGACTTACCTTGCAAGGTTACATAACACCAGCATACGATAGGCAGTTGGGGGGGAGCAGAATGTAGTGATCGGGTACTTGGTCAATGTCTGCAGTTATAAAGAGAAATTTGAGTGCAATTAAGGGAATTACTTATTCCCCATTTAGTTTAGAATTTGCTAAGATCATTACATATTTTATACTGATAACTGAAAACTGACATCATCATCACCAAACCTATTTTCTATTGATGGAATGTATAAAGTGTCCAGCATTTCTCTGTCCCTCTGTGCACTGACTGTTGAGATAATGGTAGCATGTTCCCTGCTCCTTTACCTGACATGCTGACCCATATCATAACTTATAAGAAATGTGATTGTTTTATTCAGGCAACATCTTTATATATTTCATTAGGTGGCACCAGACACAAGCTCTTTGGACATTGTGAATTGGTGACTGATAAGCAACATCACTTTTATCCAACCCTCCACTCTCCATGATTGCTTCTCTTTAGTCCTCTTTAGCTTGTTTTCATAGGATTTAGTGATAGAGGTGATATTCATGTTGTTTTTCTATATGTATGTCCAGTTTCTTTGTTGATTTCTTACAGTGCTGTCACAGTCATTGACTCCTGTTTCCTCCATATTTCCACAGTTTTTTTTGTAATTTTTTATTTTTTAATTTTTTTTGCTGTCATGACGCTTTGGCATCTTCCTTTGTCTACCTTTATTTTTCCCTTTTATAACATTACCTTTTTATTTATACTTGTACCATCTTTTATCCATAAGTAACTAGAGAAAAAATCTGCCAATTTTCTCCTGCATTATATGGAGGAGCTCACACAACGTATTATAGCGCACACAGCTACACACCACAAAACGCGTTTGTAGCGCTGTTGAAATTATGTGCTGTTGAAATTATGCACTTGCAATAGCTAGAGGCAGATTTCTACCTCCTACATTTTACTATTTCATGGTGCGTATATGCCTGAAAGTATTAACAAGTACATTTTTTTCCAAGCACATACAAGTGCAAAATATGTGTTGTATGATGCGCATTTTACATTCTAGAACTGAATTTTGCATAGCTTTGGGCATATTTAAGCACTAATTTTTGTGCAAAATGTGTGCAAAAATAGGTGTCAAAAAACACTGTGTGAATATAGACCCTATTATGACATGTTTCCTTTAAACTAACATTGTTTTGCATCATATTTGTGATCTGTCTACTTGCGACAAAATCTGGATGACCATCCATAATCCCTTAATGACCGCCCACCGACTTGTGGAGTCAGCTGGTGTGGTCTTCGTCTAAAAACGACTCCTTTTGGCTCGCGCAACATCGGGGTTTGCGGCGCCCGGGCACCCACACCTGGGGTCGGGGCTGTACACACAGCCCCCGATCCCAGAGCAACTCCTGCAAGCACCGGTGCTTTAAAAAATTTGATTTCGGCGGATCTCACTGCAGCGTAATCAAGGGGTTTTTCCCTGCTCTGTCGGGGGATCAGAAAAACCCGGTGACCCGAAAAGCCCGGGGGGAAAGGTGCACAGCAGTCCTGGGGCCTAGAGTGGCCCCAGGGCTGTCTGTGTAACAAACCAGTGCCCCGGACAGACTGTGTGCTGTCCTGATCACTGCCTGTGTCAGACTGACACAGATTATAATGTATTAGCATATATGAATATGCTAATACATTACTAAGTGTAATCCCCTTCATGGGATTTTAAAAAAAAAAAAAAAGTAAAAAACATAAAAAGTGTTAAAAAAAGAATAAAAAAAATAAATAATAAAATAAAAATAAATATTTAATAAAAAATAGTTGTGCATATATTACACACACAAAACAACCCTACACATATTAGGTATCCACATGACCATAATAACCTGTAGAATTAATCTAACAAGTTATTAAGTAGTAAATGTGAATGGTGTAAAAAATAATTAAATAAGAATTTTTTTAAATTCTGCAATTATTTATAAGTGAACTTAAACTATTCCCCTATAAAGTACAACTTGTCTCAAATAAAACGAGGCCTCATACAGCTGCATCATTGAAAAAAAAAAAAAATGTACAACTGTTGAAACTCAAGGAGGCAAAAACTAAAAAAAAATTCTGGTTATTAACTACTTTTCAGGCCTGGGGCTTAAGGGTTTAAAGAGTGGGGGTTCTATAAATTGTGCCAATGGTTGTAGTCTGGTGCTACATTCACAATTCTGTGATCTTGAGAACTGAAATTTCCAAATAACCTGTAACGGTTTATATGTTTTATATTTACACCACACACTGTAATTTGATGTAGATGAAACAACTGTGAGTACTTCACTTCATTACAGGAGCTCAGCTTAGCTGTTAGGGGAGGGTGTCTGTCATCAGGCATGCCGACTGTTTCCAGTGACAATCAGCTAAGAGTTATAACACAGACTGTAAGGCCTCGTTCAGACTGTAAGGCGCCAATCCGTCGGAGTAATTACGGTAATCCACTGCTCTCTTAGAGAACAGTGGATTCCGTCGCTCCTCCCCGCTCGGCGAATCCGCCGCGGGGGGAGAAAGTGACATGCACATTATTAACGGCGCGGACGCGCCGTAAACAATGCATTGTCTATGGGGCCGGGGAGCGGCGCCCTCGCCACGCTCCGGCCCCGCCCCCGCCCAGCCCCTTATTCACAGCGGATTTGTGAGCGCAATCCGGCTCACAAATACGTCGGGAATAAGCCGTGTGAACACGGCCTAATCAGTGAAGCAAGTTAAGTAAAGCTATACATTTACAAACTGATACTTTTTATGATTATCTGTAAATATAAACTATAAAATGCACTTTAGAATTAGATTGATGTTATCATTACTAGGGATGAGCGAATCAAATCTGACAAAGTGGAATGCGTTTCAAATTTCAGGAAAAATTAGATTATAAACTAAACTGAAATTCCTGGCGATTCGTGGTAATGAATCATCTTTTTTTCTAAAATGGCTGCGAGCACATGGCGTGACATGGAGCAAAAAACTATGGGATAAAGAAAGGAACGCCCTCAGTGCCATGATATGCAGCCAATCAGCAGCCAGCCAACTTCTGTGATGTCACAGCTCTATAAATAAGCCAGCCATTTCATATTCTGCCACTTGCCACTGTGTCTATTATGTACAAGGATCTCTCTGCAGCAGCACTACTTTGCAGTCTGTGACAAATACTTCCGATTTTATACTTGCTGGGGTGAAACACCTGTCAACTACAGAGTGTGTGTGTGTGTCATATACACACATGTTCCTGAACGAGTGTTTTTTTTATTTTGGGATATTGCTCTTCTGTTTTTAAAGAGTTACATTTTTCACTTATTGTTGAGAACTATCACATACACACATCTCAATTACAGGCAGGTTATTATTTTGGGATATTGTTCTCTGCGCCAAAGAGTTACTTTTTTCACTTATAAGGTGAAACAACTTTGAAATACAGCTTGTGTATTTGTCATATACACACATCTAAATTAAACAGAGTGTTGTTATTGTAAATTTTTGATCAAACAGTATGTCAGACAGAGAGGTGGTAGGCCTTTCACATGGCAGATGGCTCGCTGCATGCTGATTTGCCTGGTTACAGCCGAATAGTCACCATCCGGCAGAAGGATGACTTCTGGCTCTCCACCCTCTTGGACCCTCCTACCAGTCCAAAATGGGGGCCTTTTTTTCCCCTGCCAAGAGGGGAGACAATCTCAAGTAAGATAGAGACATCCCATGTAGTCAGTTGTCTGCTGCCTATCTGCCCCATTGTCCATCCTCTCGCAGGTCTGACCGGGGGGTTCCTCAGCACTCACTTCCAACTGCCATGGCTGCTGTAGGTGGGTGGGGGGTTAGGAGCAGTACCGGCTCCATCAGTAGCACCCTGAGTCTGGAGTTGTTGAAGAGCAGCTTTCTTCACTTAACCAGGAGGTGGTGGCCTACTTGGACAGCACCCTGCCACCCCACATTGAAGATCCGCTGGACTACCGGGCAACCAAACTGGATTTGTGGCTGCAACTTGCCGAGTTTGCACTGGAGAAGATGTCCTTCCTGGCCAGTAGTGTGGCATCAGAGCAGGTGTTCACTGCGGCAGGAGCCATAGTTACCCAAGGAGAACTCGCTTGTCCACCCGAAATGTGGAGAGACTCACCTTTGTCAAGTTGAATCAGGCGTGGATCATCCAGGATTTCCACACACCAATACCTGATACATCAGATTAGATCAGCAATGCCACCTTACCCAAACTTTGACAAATGAGTCTGGATTCTTCTGGCTACCTACCTCAGCTACTATTCTCATGCTTCCACCCACCTGATGCTACACATTTGCTGCCAGCTGTTCCTTCTACCACCCATCATCTTTACCAGGAACTGGTATTGCCACCCACCTCCCCACTCTTCACTGGGCCATTATGTAGCCTTCTGATGCTGCTGCCACCTCACCACCCAGGTGCCATTCCTCATGCTGCGGCTGCTGCTGTCACCTCCAGGCTATGTCACCATGTCACTCTCTGGCTTGATGCTGCTTTTGCCGCCACCTCCTTATTATGTCACCTAGCTGCCGCCACCTCAAAATTATGTAATTGTGACACTCTCCAGCCTGATGCTGCTGCTGTTTCTGCAGTCACCTCCACACTGCATAATTGTGCCAATCTGTGGCCTACTCATGTTACTGCCACCTCCGCAATCTGTCATTGTGCCACTCTGTGGCCTACTCATGCTGCCGCCACCTCCACATTATGTCACTGTGCCACTCTGAGGCCTACTCATGCTGTTGCCACCTCCACAATCTGTTACTGTGCCACTCTGTGGCCTACTCATGCTGCCGCCACCTCCACATTATGTCACTGTGCCACTCTGAGGCCTACTCATGCTGCTGCCACCTCCACAATCTGTTACTGTGCCGCTCTGTGGCCTACTCATGCTGCTGCCACCTCCACAATCTGTCATTGATCCACTCTGTGCCTAACTCATGCTGCTGCCAAACTGACCATCTCTCACTCGATCACCCTGTGGTTTTCACTAAACCTTATTTCACCTCTCACCACATTGTGACATTGCCACTATGTTTGGTTTTCCCCTTCTTTTAATATGTCAGAAGGAATGAAAAGAACAAACACAACCGATTGTGTTTTAGGAGAAGCCGTAAGGCCAGTATAACATGGACCTTTGTTTGCATCAGGATTGTCTGATGATTAGATAGCCAAACACAGAAGACATGCAAATATTCCATTTACTTGTCATCTCTGTTTTGAATCAACTCCTATTTCTTTTTGGCTTTAGCAATACTGATGGATTACTGACTGAATGAAAGCGGACACTGACGGATCAAAGGAAGGGCAAAATGATCAGTGACGTCAATGCAAAATTATTGCTGACACACTCTCCGATCTCCACGTATCAGCGCTTAACAGAACAGGTTTCTGTCATAACCTGTGGAATCATCTGATGACGGTGTAAAAGGAGTGCGCTCTTTGATGCTATTATGGGATCTTGGCCCTCTGCTCGGTTCTTTCTAGCTGGTGCTGACATTACCCGGTCAGGCTGTGTTCCCACTTCAGTTATAGGGTCAGTTTTGACCCCATAACTGCCCAGAAAAGTGAAGTGTGAAGCGATTCTAAGAGCTGCGTGTCATACTAAATCACAGCATTGTCTCAATACCAAACCACGCTCCCTATGCATATTTCTAAATGGCACAATGTTTTACAACACCATACAGGCTCTCTGCAGCCAGGAAATAGCTGCTTTTTAACATGATTTGTCATGAATAAATTCAGAACGAAACGAATTTTTGGGAAAAATTTGGCAAATCAGCTGAATCGAATTTTTGAGAAATTCGCTCATCTCTAATCATTACCATAATGCATGGGTACAACTATGATGTTAATAAATCTTGAATATTAAGAATAAGCACCATTTGGCACAATAACCTATGTTTTTACCTCAAATTAGTGCAATTTTTAAAAAAAATTATGGTAATAGATCTCATCTGTAAGGCTCTGATGTCACAACAAATATTTCAAGTTGGAATTCATGGGGATTTTTTACTTTAAATATTTGTTTAAAACTAAAAGTAAACACCCCCATTGACCTCAATAGAAGCTACGTTTTGTAGTTTTATTTTTTTATTGGTCGGTTTTTAATTACTAAGAACATTTATTCTTCGGTCATACTCCACACAAACAATTTACTGCTGAGGTCAATGGGGATGGCGAAAAACCTAATGTAAACCATGTCCAAAACCTTTGTATGCGGTTGTGGATGCGTTTCGGTGTCCAAAACTATATAAAGATGAAAAGGATTCGTTTCTGACTGTAAATCTGCCAGTAAAAAAATTACCCTAAATCCAATCATCCAATGCAGTTTTCAATGACAGAATTCAACTAGAAAATTTTACTTGCTGTCCAGATGTAACCTAAAACTTTTTTACCCACAAGAAAAACATGGATAGTACCCATTTAAAAAAAAAAAATGCCAACAAAAATAACCTCATTTTGGTATGATTTTGGTCATACATCTGCAATGATGTGAGACCTCGCTCGAATATTTCAAACAAATGAAGCATCTTAAGGGTGTCTGAGAGCTTTTTTTGCTTTCAGCTCCCTTTGCATTGTACCAAATTGCTTTTTTAACTTACTTCCAAGACTGCATTTGGGTCAAATCGAGGCATATAGTGAGAAAACACACATGAGCCTTGAGTCCAAGGAGCAAAAACACTGGTCATTGCAAATTTTACCCAGCCCGTATCTGATGTATTCCAAAACACGTCTGAAGGAGTTAATTCCAGCCAATCCCTGTATGGATAAGATAGGTACAAAATCGTTTTGTAAATATTATTTATGTTTGCATACTTTGAAGTAATGCTCACAGTAGATGTGTAAGCAGAGCTCATCATAGGATATACCATCAATGTGTGATGGGTTCTGGTTCCACCTTGGCCATTCACAAGTTCACATGTTTAAAACATGGTGAAGTTGATTTGGATATTTGGATGCTGGATATTAGATAGCAAAAGTTCCCTTAAAGGGGTTGTCTCGCTACAGCATTTGGAAGCATTTTGTGCAGAGTTTGTGAAATAGAGGGGCGTGTGTCTCCTCCCAGCAGTGAGTATCTTCACACTCTGCAGACATGCCCCTACACTGTGTGCACATGATGATTCATTCTGTGTGAGCTGAAGGAATGGAGAGGTTCTCAGCAGTTTGAGACCAAGGCTATGTGCACACAGCAAATGGCAAAATGCTGTCCAAAATACAATGGCATTTCAGTATTTGCTGTGTAGACATAGCCTAAGGAATCACTGGAAGTGAAAAGCTAAGTGTAACTCGATAGTGTATATCTAAATTTCCTGTGCTCTCTACATACTTTGTAACTAGAATGGGCATTTGACATTCATGACTCTGGGAAAGATGGGTGTTTTTTTTTTTCTCGGTCTCTCTCGCATAGTGATATATCCAGCAGATTATTACACCTCTGACCTCTACAGATCTGCAGAACAAAACTATACACTTTATCTGTTTGTGTTTGCATGGGACTGCACATCTGTCTCACAAAAGTGTTTTAAGTGGAACTGCGCACCTGTCTTACAAAAGTTTTTTTATGTGGGACTGCACAGTACTCTGTGTTTTACATGGGACTGTGTATCTGTCTCAAAAAAGTGTATGTGGGACTACGCATCTGTGTCACAAAAGTGTTGTATGTGGGACTGCGCATCTGTCACAAAAGTGATTTACGTGGGACTACGCATCTGTCACAAAAGTGATTTACGTGGGACTGCACATCTGTCACAAAAGGGATTTATGTGGGTCTGCGCATCTGTGTCACAAAAGTGTTTTACGTGGGAATGCACAGGATAGTTGTGTTCTCTTTGTTATTTACATGGGACTGTGCATTTGGGTCACAAACATGTTCTCTCTCTCTCCTGATTTTAAACTATGATCTTTGTAGTGAGACAAACCCTGTAACTTCTGCATTTTTACTCCCTCTCCTCCCAGACACACCATGCTAGTCATGGTCTCTCCCTCTTATATTGACTAATGTTCACAGCTCCCTCACATAGACTGCTGCTCATGGTCCTCTCCAATTTAGACTTCTGCTTATGGCCCCCCCTTTAACATGAACTACTGCTCATGTCTTCTGCGTTAAATAAACTGATGCTCACAGTCACTTTCTCTCACATACGCTGTTGCTGATGGACACTCTCTCACATAGACTGCTGCGCATGGCCCCTCTCTCACATAGACTACTGCTCATGTCTTTCATCTTACATAAACTGATGTTCACAGCCCTGCTTTTTCACATAAGCTGGTGCTCATGGCCTTACTCTCACATAGACTGCTGCGCATGGCCCCTCCCTCACATAGACTACTGCTCATGTCTTTCATCTTACATAAACTGATGTTCACAGCCCTGCTTTTTCACATAAGCTGGTGCTCATGGCCTTACTCTCACATAGACTGCTGCTCATGTCTTTCATCTTACCTAAACTGATGCTCAGAGCCCTTCTCTCTCACTTAAGTTGTTGCTCATGGCCCCTCTCTCACATAGACTGCTGCTCATGGCCCTTCTTCCCATATAGACTGCTGATCATAGTACCTTTCTCTTATCTTTCTCTTTCGCTTCCTTCTTTCTCACAGACTGGTCCTTGTGCTACTTTTCATACAGAATAGAATTTTTGTCTTCAATTCTTACTGATTGCGTCCCTTTACACATAGTTTGCTTCTTATGCCCCCGTATCTTCCATGGTCCATGGCAGGAAGCTGTTTGTTCAGCAACCCGTAGCTGATAGAAGAGACTGGCAGCTACTGAACTGTCTCAGGCAATACAATTCACATCACTTATCAGGGGGGAGGTTGGGTTAATTGTTCAGTTGTGGGGATGAACATCTTAAAGTGTGGGTGATACAGTCACAGTGAGTTGTCTGTTTGACCAGATCCTTGGCTTAATGTGAAATTACCCTGATCACCTTGCACTGCTTCTTTCTAGTTGGCCCTAGGCTGAGGTTTGTGCTATGTGAATTGAGGAGAATTTACTTGAAGTGATAATGCAACCTATTATTATTAATTTCTTCCATAAACACTTACCTTCCAGCTACAGTCAGTCCTAACCCAAAGCTGAAGTGACTGTGTTCTGCCATTTTTGGAAACCCTGTTGTCCCACTAGTGAAGAAAATGGTCATCGGATCTGTACTCCTTGTTCTAACACACGTGTGCTTGTCATTGGATGCCCTTAAATAAATATAAATACATTATTAACATATTTATGACATGATTACTGGTGGCTGGCTCATTAAATGGCAATATAATGGGACATGCCTATACAGTTCTCGGAAATTCAGCCACCCTTCTCTCATTCCGGATAAACTCATTTTAGTTTTCAGCAATGGAGCTTGGGCTGAGATGGTGTCTACAGCTGCCGCCAGTTCATGGGTAGTGATGATGCACCTTGCATTTGATGATTGTAGCCTGTGTAGCATATCCTTTGCTGTAAGCTGTGTTGTCCCAGGAATTAAAACTAAACCTGTGAAATAAATGATGGCACCATGGTTATAATGGTTTAATACTTTATCTTCCAAGAGCAGAACATCAGAGGATAAATTCTTTGACAAGCAGAGGCATAGTATGAGGCTCCTGAGTCATACATCAAAAAAACGGTAATAGGTCCCTAGCCACCACATTTTAGTTAAAGTACTGCTTTTCTATTCTATGCAAGGGCTGCAAAAGGAATCAGGTTTCTGCAAATCGTGCACCAAAATGGTCATTTGTGGGGCATAACCAGGCAGTTCAAAAATGTTCTTGACTGATCTCACGAGGTTTGGGTTTCAATTTCCCCTTTTGGGTTTTTAAATATTGGCAAGATTGTTAGCTTTTAGGTTGCAAAGTTCATCACATTTCATTTATAATACTCACATTTTATACACAGTTCATATATAAATATAATATATATATATAATATCATATTATTTATATAATATATATATATATATATATATATATTATATATATATATATATATATATAATCAGGTTCTAAGGGGGCTTGTTATAGAATGACAAGCATGCATGTTTTGGAACAAGGAGTTTAGATCCAATATTTGCTTCAATAGTGGGACAACAGGTTCGCCAAAAAGGACCACATAGTTCTGTACCACATAGTAAAAAAGTAGAAAAGATTCCACAGAATTCCTGACAGCTCGGGCCATACTTACTGATATATAAAATAGCATGTCAGTGAATAGAAACTACCATAGTTTCTATTCACTTACTGGCTATTTTAGGGTCTTTACTTTTATTTCTAGCCGGCTGTGATGTGTTTGGAATCACTGATAATACTAGAATAATGGGATTTAGGGTAGATGCTGTATTAGTTTAATTAATGTATATTATTTAATTTAATATTAAATTTAAAGGGGTTTTGCCATGAAGTGAATTCCTTACCTCTTATCTGCTCAGGAGAGAAAATAAACAAAGCATGCTGAGTCATGAACGGCTGCAGGGGTGAGAGGTAGAGGGGTGAGCAGAGAGCGAGGAAGAAGGGAGCGTCTGCAATGTTTACTCAAATAATTACATTACAACCAGTGGATTATCTATACAAAAGACACAGCCTCATACACTGCACTTTCTCCCCAGCCCCTTGCAAGCTCCTTCATGTTCCCTGTCATCAAATAAGAAGTGCAAACACGCAAGCGCAGCCAAATCAGCTTCTGTCAGTGTCCTGGTCGTGTCTAATGTAAACTTTCAGGAAACTAAAGGGGACTGAGCAATGCTGTAGCTCTCACAGGCTTCACTTTTTGTAATCACTTATATTTAGAAAAGTGATTAAATACCCATTTTGGAGGATCCCACATCAATATTACATCGTGGCAAAACCCCTTTTAGTGATATAATCTTATGTAAATTATAATTTTTTGGGGATATTATAACATTTAATATTCATTTTATATTATAGAATTGAATATTTATTTTATATTATTTAATTTTATCTAGTTTGATAATTATTCTAAATTTTTGTGTTATTTTAGTGGTATAAGTTAAGAAATAATTTATATTTTTAACCCTAATGGCAAATCTTTTTTATCTACGACAACTCAGTTTAAGATAGACAAGTTTTAACTTGGTCTGGCTGTTCTAATAGTTAAATGCCTAGTTTTGACGTCAAACATTCATAAATGTGTAGAATCATACGGTTGTGTTGCGAACCGCCCCAGAGCATCCCCACATCTTGGGCGCACTACAAATTGGCACGAGCGCTGCAAAAATGCGTCTAATTTTGGAGTGCGCCTGCTCATACATCTAGAGAACAGGGCTGTTTTTGGGCTGAAAACACACCAGAATACTGGCACAGCCCCGTTCATAAATGCTTTAAATTTCTTTTTTTATAACAGATTTATCATGTGCACTTTAATATCAAAATAAGCCACCCGGGTTAGTATATTATTGCCTAAAAGGTGACACTTGACTAGAAGAGTGGAGTTTTAGTGGAAGTTTAGACTCATAGGGTGACATGTATGAACAGGGCTGTGCCAGTTTTTCTGGTGTACTTTGAGCCAAAAAGAACTTTGGTGCGATAAGACACTTTTTAATGAGCCAAAGTTTAGGGGTGTTCGGGGGAGCGTTGCACCACATTCATAAAAGTAGACACATTTATGACTCTTTGACTCCAAACCTTGGTGCAAAACAGTTAGAACAGCCAGACAAGATTAAAGGTCGTCTGCCTGAGCCAGACTTGTCGTGTTAGCACTAGATTGCGCCTGTATGTAAGAAGAACAGGTTCATACATTCTGGCGCATTCTACACTGCCTTAAAGCGATTTAGAACTGGCCTGTCAGCACCAGGAAAGATTTTAGGGCTCACTCAGTTTCATATAGGAAAACTTGGTTGTAAGTTATTTATAGAGATCCAGTTAATAAAACAAGTTGCTTGCAGATAAGGCAGCAAAATCTTTCTAACAGGTTGCATCTATCCTCTTCCCTCCTCCTTTTTTATTCTTTTTTTTTGTTTGTTGTTTTTT
>JAODAL010064495.1:0-18694 GCA_025379985.1 Phyllomedusa bahiana
TACAAGATGCCAATGGGCCCAAACTCATGAGGCAATGACGGCCACCAGTAAATATGAGAAATAAGCCTTTTGTGCCAGACACTCCAGGATACCCAGATAACACGGAATCATGAAATTCTTTTAATACTCATAACCGGAACTGAGTGGGGACATAGACCTTCGAAACAGGACAATTAGCAGGTCTCATCTCCTGTTGGGTCTTAATCTCAGTGGCTAAATCAGGGGAAATAGCTGAGACAGTCTCCTTGGGCAATATAGGGGCGGTATCCTCCTGGGATGGGTGGCTGGCACAGAAGCTTCTAGATAGAGCATCAGCCTCCACATCAGTATTGCCCAGTATGGTAGGGAGACATCTTTTAATACACCGTTGTCCCCACTTGACTAATTCCCCTGAATTCCAGTCAAACACTGGGTTATGTTTCTGAAGCCAGGGCAGCCCCAAAACCACATCAGCGGGCAGCCCCTCCATGATAAATAGAATACACTTTTCACCATGTATGGATCGGACCACCATCTCCAGCTCAGGGTACAATGTTGGATTTTACCCCGAGCTAGTGGAGTGGAGTCAATAGCCACAACTCGTAGCGAGTTAGATAGCGGTCTCCAAGGAAGGCCTAGGCGTTTGACGAAAGACGCATTAACAAAATTAGAAGCTGATCCAGAATCCACAAACGCACTCCCAGAACCAGACAGCGACAAGTATGAAATGTTAACTGGTAGCAGCAACTTTTTAGATACAATAGGAAATACCTGGTCACCTAGGTGATCCTCCTGCTGACCACCTAGGCGCTGGAGTTTTTCTGACCTGGTCTTCCGTTTGGAGCATTTACGAATGCCGTGTCCATCTTCGCCACAGTAGAAGCACAACCCCTGGGTGCGACGAGTAGTCCTACGGTCACTAGTCGCAGTGACAGAAAAAGCCCCCACTTGCATGGGCTCCTCTGGGTTTAAATTGGAAACAACAGGTTTAGGGGTGGCCATGGTGTGGACCACCGGAAGGGAAACCTTTTCCCGAAGTCTCTCCCTAGAACGTCTATAAAAGTATTCAGCAGCACCGGTAACCAACCATAAGTTTGAGTGCAAGTCCAAACCCTGTCCACGGGCCTCACGAAATCCAGAAAAATATCCACGGACAGCACTTCAACAATTCAACGGTCTTTATTCCTCAATAGTGCAACGTTTCAGCTCATTGCTGAGCCTTTTTCAAGCAATAGTTTAGTGCCAACACTCCATTTAAATACAATTGAACAAATAAGTGACATCTGTGTTAATTAAACATGCAAATTCAATGACATAATAAACGTGAATAAAGTTACAGTGTACATAGTAACCACATAATGTGTTAATTATAATGTAATAAGTGTAAATACCTCATGCAGTGAATACATGTAATGACCGCAATAACACGGAGTTCGGCGTTCTCAAAACCTTTGTGCATGTCAGGGGAGCATCTCGCGAGACCTCGCTCCTCACTGAGCTGAATGCCGGAGACCAATGCATAACATCAGCGCAAGCGCACTGTGTGTATCAGAATGCAACGGACGCCATATTACAACCTGGCAAGGTAATGTTAAGGAGATAGCTGTATTATATATTCCTATCACCCCCATCTAACAGCGATTCCTCCAACTGTCACGATCTCCACCACTGGTATAACCAGCAGTAGAATCATGTCCATGGGGTACACTTACCAAAAATCCACAGAGCAAACCATGGATCTGGCAATGTAACGGGACCACAGTATGTAGGGGCGCAACTTTATATACAATAACAGCGCTATAGGACAATTGCTATGTCCAAGATGACGGCATCCCAAATGGCTCCATATGGCAAATTACAGCATCCTTTTCATTCTATGGCAAATCAAGTAGAGAACACCGTGATCCGTTTGACATAATTTCCATAAAAACAATCAGTCATCCAAAGTCATCTGAAAAAAATAAAAATTATATTAATCATAATAAAATCAAAAGACGCTATACTATCGTTTACATATTCTATAAATGAGGAGGAGTAAATATAACTCAAAAATGAACTAACTCATAGCAGGTAACACTCTAAATTCCAAATTTAACCCCTTCAGATGTAGCATATCCAATTTAAATATCCATTCCAGTTCCTTTCTTTTAAGAATTGCTTGATGGTCTCCACCTCTCCTTAACTTAGGTACATGATCAACTATTGAAAATCTTAAATCCGTAATTTTATGTTCTTTCTCTATAAAATGTCTAGATACTGGTAAGTCCATTCTACCCGTTCTAATGGTGGACTTATGCTTGTTAATGCGAGTACGACACTCACTTGTCGTCTCCCCCACATACAATAGTTTACATAGACATTGTAGAACGTAAAAAACAAAGAAACATGTTAAATGAAACCGAATATTAAATACCTTATTTGTGATAGGATGTACAAAACTACCCCCTTTGATTAAGGATTGACAATTGTTACAATTGTTATAAATTTTTACTCATTTCTGTCATTCTATCATCCACAAGATCAGGGTCCTGTACTATTATTTTAACTCTTTACATTTGAATTTCGGGCAAATTATTTAACAGAGATTTTTGATGGAAACTATAGAATCTTACTAAACTATTACGATAAATCGGTTTGACAAAAATATCAGTGAATAATCTATCACCCACTTTATACACTAAGTTATCAAGAAATTGAAGAGATTTATCAGAGGAAACCATAGTGAATTTGATGTCTACATCAATATTATTTAGAAAGGAAAAGAAGGCTTCCAGTTGAATCTGAGAACCGGTCCATACCACAAAAATGTCGTCTATGTAACGCCACCACTTCAATACATACATGAAGTGGGGTGCCACATAGACATAACTCTCCTCCAGATGGGTCATAACTATATTTGCGTATGTCGGTGCTAAATTCGAACCCATCGCGGTCCCTTTCTTTTGTACATATAGGGTATCTTGAAATAGAAAATAATTCTCAGTTAGTATAATATTTAATAGGCTCATCAAAAAAGATATACACCGATCAGAAAAATTAGATGCGATAAGTCTCTGTTCCACCGCCTGCATTCCTCTGGTGTGGTCAATGGATGTATATAAATTAGTCACATCAAATGAGACTAATATACAAGACTCAGGGACCTTAATTTCTTCAATTTTACATAAAAAAATCAGAAGTATCTTTTAAATATGATTTAGCTGTATAAGCATATGATCTTAATATCTTATCCAAAAAGATGGCTAAAGGACAAAAAATGGATCCCTGACTAGACACTATTGGACGTCCAGGGGGATTAGTTAACGATTTATGGATTTTAGTTAAAAACAATATATCACCGGTGTTATTGGAAAATCTGTAATTAAATAATCTCTCAATCTTTTATCAATTATATTAGAGAACAAAGCTCCAGTCACTAGAGCTTCAATTTCTCGTCCCAAACGAAATTTAGGGTCATTAGAAATTATCTCATACACTGTATCATCATTAAGCTGTCTCTTAATTTCTGCTATATACATAGATGTATCTAAGACCACCACGGCTTCGCCCTTATCGGCAGGCTTGATTGTTAAAGATGAATCCTGGGATAATCTTTCAATAGCAAATGCCTCCTTAGAAATATTATTACCACTTCTAAAAACATCACCATGTCTTAATTCACTGATTTTATTTTTAACAGCTTGAATAAAGGTGTCAATTACCGTATTATTTATGAATGGTAAAAATTCACTAGTTTTCTGTAACCCCAGTTTTTGGAAGGATATTTCATACATATTTTCATTACCAATTTCCCTATTTTGCTCAAAAAACAACACCTTTAATTTGTTCTTACGAAAGAAATTATTTAGATCGATTTCAAATTGAAACCAATCTATTCTATTCCTAGGACAGAAAGATAACCCACGTGACAGTACTGCAATTTCAATATCAGTTAGAACATGTGAAGAAATATTTACCACAAAATTTTCTTCGTTTTGGACATTTGTGGATGTTGTTTCTTGGTTCTTCCCATTCTGTTGTTTGAATCGTCTGTGATGTTTACGACCCACTCCGGGTCCGTCCATTAGATCCTGTTCTAAAAAAGCAACATTATCAGAACCCTCAGTATCAGACATATTGGGACGTCTCTTTCTCTCTTGTGGTAATCTAGATTGTCCATTACTACGGTATATCCCATCTTTCTGCCAATTATAGATCCTTCCGGATTTATAGTCCTCTTGATCTCTGAACCATTTATGACGTTTTCCATTTTCTAACTGTTCCTTAAATTTATTCACTAAACATGACATGTCCTCTTTAAATTTGACAAATTCCTCCATTTTTAAACAAGTAGATAATGATGATTCCACCTCCTGAATTTTAAGATTGATGTAAAATAATTCTACTTTCAAAAATTCAATGTTAAGCAAAATAACGTCTTTAGCATACTTGTTCGAGATTTTTATAAACCGCTGACAAAAGTCCTCATTATTAGGAAACAAATTAGGTGTCAAGTGAGAACGCATTCCTCGTGGAATTCTATTGGCTTTAAAATATTCTCCTAAAGTGATAAGATGTAAATTCATAGAAATAGCCTTCTTATTCAGATTTTCCCACTGTCTTTTTAAGTTAACAGCCGATGGAACATTCAGAAAAGACACTTCATCAGGCAGTCCTTGAAGAATCCTACTCACATCCTCCTCAGAATATGAAAACACATTGGGTGCAGCTTCCATTATGAAAAAGATCCAAAAATATGAAAAAATTAAAATCCGTGCACTCTTATAAGATCCACATAGACTATAAAAGTATTCAGCAGCCCTGGTAACCAACCATAAGTTTGAGTGCAAGTCCAAACCCTGTCCACGGGCCTCACGAAATCCAGAAAAATATCCACGGACAGCACTTCAACAATTCAACGGTCTTTATTCCCCAATAGTGCAACGTTTCAGCTCATTGCTGAGCCTTTTTCAAACAATAGTATAGTGCCAACACTCCATTTAAATACAATTGAACATATAAGTGACATCTGTGTTAATTAAACATGCAAATTCAATGACATAATAAACGTGAATAAAGTTACAGTGTACATAGTAACCACATAATGTGTTAATAATAATATAATAAGTGTAAATACCTCATGCAGTAAATACATGTAATGACCGCAATAACACGGAGTTCGGCGTTCTCAAAACCTAATTGTGCATGTCAGGGGAGCATCTCGCGAGACCTCGCTCCTCACTGAGCTGAATGCCGGAGACCAATGCACAACAGCAGCGCAAGCGCACTGTATGTATCTGAATGCAACGGACGCCATATTACAACCTGGCAAGGTAATGTTAAGGAGATAGCTGTATAATATATTCCTATCACCCCATCTAACAGCGATTCCTCCACCTGTCACGATCTCCACCACTGGTATAACCAGCAGTAGAATCATGTCCATGGTGTACACTTACCAAAAATCCACAGAGCAAACCATGGATCTGGCAATGTAACGGGACCACCATGGATCTGGCAATGTAACGGGACCACAGTTTTGCCATAGAATGAAAAGGATACTGTAATTTTGCCATATGGAGCCATTTGGGATGCCATCATTTTGGACATAGCAATTGTCCTATAGTGCTGTTATTGTATATAAAGTTGCGCCCCTACATACTGTGGTCCCGCTACATACTGTGGTCCCATTACATTGCCAGATCCATGGTTTGCTCTGTGGATTTTTGGTAAGTGTACACCATGGACATGATTCTACTGCTGGTTATACCAGTGGTGGAGATCGTGACAGGTGGAGGAATCGCTGTTAGATGGGGTGATAGGAATATATTATACAGATATCTCCTTAACATTACCTTACTAGGTTGTAATATGGCGTCCGTTGCATTCAGATACATACAGTGCGCTTGCGCTGGTGTTGTGCATTGGTCTCCAGCATTCAGCTCAGTGAGGAGCAAGGTCTATGTACACTGTAACTTTATTCACATTTATTATGTCATTGAATTTGCATGTTTAATTAACACAGATGTCACTTATATGTTCAATTGTATTTAAATGGAGCGTTGGCACTATACTATTGCTTGAAAAAGGCTCAGCAATGAGCTGAAACGTTGCACTATTGGGGAATAAAGACCGTTGAATTGTTGAAGTGCTGTCTGTGGATATTTTTCTGGATTCCCTAAAACGTCTGTCCAGACGAACGGCTAGTGCCATAGTCTCATCTAAAGTACCAGGGGTAGGGTAAGCCACCAATAAATCCTTCACATGGTCAGCTAACCCTAATCTAAACTGGCATCTGGGAGCTGGGTCGTTCCACCCAGACAGAACGCACCAGCGACGAAATTCGGAGCAAAACGCCTCCACAGTTCTTTGACCCTGCCTCAATGTGGTCAGCTGAGCCTCGGCCACAGCTTCCCTATCTGGGTCATCAAAAAGTACCCCTAAAACGGCAAAGAACCTGTCCACAGAAGACAGTTCAGGTGAGTCAGGCGGTAACAAAAATGCCCCCTCCTGGGGGGGACCCTGAAGTAGGGACATGACAATCCCCACCCTTTGTTCCTCATTCCCTGAAGGTAAGTGGGCGGAGCCTAAAATACAGACGACAACCCTCTCTAAATGCCAAAAAGGCCTTCCTGTCAGGCAACTGGATAGGGGGCTCCACAGGAGGGGAAGGTAGTGCAGGGACACTCTGACTTGGGGTAGACTCCTGTTGTTCTTCCCTCAGCGCCAGATCCTGGACTAGCTGGGTTAGCCCCTGCATCTGCTCTACCAGAGCTATCATGGGGTCCATATTGAGGGTAGAGCAGTAACGGTTTCGGCCTATGATAATGTCACATTAAGGGAGGTACAGTTCGCCCTGACTAGAACCCAGCCCACTGTCCCTGCCTACTTGACGTGCTGCCCTAGGTGGCAGACGGCAACTGGGCGACAGTCCCTGTGCTGCTAAAGTGTTGGGGCCATCAGGAGGAAGAAAGGTCAGACAGTCCGGATCAATACCAAATCAGGAATGCCAAGCCACAAATAGAAACCAGAAGAATAAATGTAAACAAGCCAAGGTCAAACACGAACGGGAGCAAGGTACAAAATCAGAAGACAAGCCGGGGTCAGGAGAACAAGCCAAGGTCAAGTATACGGATAAGCAAAACACAATATAAAGAACAAGTAACACAAGGCAGCCAGGAAATATCACAGGCGCTGTAAGCCTTCAGGGAGTTTAAATGGGATTCCTGGATACCGCCCCTGTAGCTGATTGGAGCGGCCAATGGGTCCTACTATTGGCTGGTGTGATACGCCCCCAGTCAGGAGTGGCTGGGCCACTGTCACTCACAGAGCTGTCAGCAGCATGTGTATCAGGGTGGCGTCGCTGATCAGCTGCTGCAGAACGTTGCTCCCTGCAGCCTGAGTACAGCCTAGCCCTGACAACAATGCTTTTTCCAGCATGATGGAGCACCATTTAACAAGACAGAAGTGAGAACTTAGTGGCTTGGTGAACAAAAAATGTAACCCCTTAATGACTGTCTGCCGTCTTTTGACATCGCTGCAGACAGTAGGAGTTTGATGAGCCCGGCGCCGCATTAGTGCTGAGAACAGGGCTGTACTTGACAACCCTGTTCCCAGCGCAGCCTTTGCAAGCGCCTCTTCTCCCCAGCGCTTAACCCTATGATTGCTGTGGTTCATAACCGCAGCATAATCAAAGGGCTTTCCTCTGCTTTGTCGGGTGATCGGGACACCCGGTGACCCGACAGCAGCCCGGGAACGACTGCAGAGTCAGCCCTGGGGGCCTAGAGTGACCCCGGGGCATTCTGTGTAATTAGACTTCGATTCGGGCAAACTGTGTGCTGTCCTGATCACTGCCTGTGTCAGACTGTGTCAGTCAATAGCATATATGAATATGCTAATACATTACAAAGTGTAAAGAAAAAAATGTAAAACGGTTCTCCCGTCATGGGATTTTAAAAAAAAGTAAAAAAAACATAAAAAAGTGTAGAAAAAAATAAATAAAATAAATAATACAATAAAAATAAGTATGTAATACAAAAATAAGTGTTCATACATTACACACACAAAAAAAACCTACACATATTAGGTATCCACACGATTGTAATAACTTGTAGAATTAACTGTGAAATGTGAATGGTGTAAAAAAAATGAAAAAAAAATAGAAAAAATTGAAAAACATTTTTTTTTTAATTCTGCAATTATTTATAAGTGAACTTAAACTATTCCCCCAAAAAGTACAACTTGTCCCGAATAAAACAAGGCCTCACACAACCGTGTCATTAAAAAATTAAAAAAAGATGCGACTGTTGAAACGCGAGGAGGCAAAAACTATAAAAACGTGCTCCTCATTAACTACTTTTTAGGCGTTCGGCTTAAGAGGTTACATTTTGGGTCCATGGCTAGAAAACTCCCCAGATCTCAATCCCACTGAGAACCTGTGGTCAATCCTCAAAAAGGCGGTCTGACAAATAAAAAAAAAATATTTTAATAAACTCCAAGCGCTGACTGAAAAAGTTTGGTCCAGGAGCTGATATCCAGCATGCCAGGGTGTACTGGATATTGCATAAACTAAGGGTGACATGTATGAATGGGCTACATACAAAACTATCATAGCCCTGTTTATAGATCTATGAATAGTCGTACGCCAAAACTTTCACCATGCAAAGCACTTTTGAATGCGCCAAAGATATGCTATGCTATGCAAGACATACCACACGCCAGATTTATGAACCGACATGCTACAGATTCATACATACTCTCACATTTAAAAAGGAGAGAAAAGGTCCAGCTTCCAAAAATACAAAAGTTTTACTATGCCAAGATTAAAAGCCAAACATGAAGCAAAAACAGGACAAAAACAGTAAAAAAACGCCTTACGCGTTTCAGGCTGAGCAACAGCCCTTCATCATAGGCAACTCCAAAATACACAAAGGAGTTGAAAATGGGCATCAGCAGCATGTCTGAAGATTCCTCAAAACTTTTGGACTTGATGCATGAGAATTCCAGAACTAGAAAATTCTACATGTTGCCCAGAGTACACAAGTCTGGCAATCAAGGGAGGCTGATCATCTCAGGCGTGGGAACCCACACTGAAAAAATCTCAGGATGGGTAGAGGGTGTCTTCAAACCACAGGAGAGAAATACAACCAGATATCGCTAAAACACCACCTACTGAACAAGTTATTGACTGTAGGTCCACTCCAAAATAGCACCATCCTAGCCATTATAGATGTGAGATCTCTACATTCCAACATCCCACATAAGGATGGACTTACTGCCTGGAGGGGATATTTTGAGGTTAAAGGAATTGATTCTGAGTCTGTACTACAACACTTACTACGTTCATCTTCACACATAATTATTTTATTTTAGCACAGAAATATTTCTGCAGAACTACCATGGGTAGTAGAATTGCACTGAAATATGGCAAACTGATCATGGCAGAAGTGGAAAGGGACTTTTAGACATCCTGCTTCATAAAAGCTTGGCTTAAACTTATGTTACATTTATCATATTCTGATCATCTGGACTGACGCTAAACTAAGTGTTACATACACAGAAATTTCCTCAAAAGATTCAATACATTTTATCCCACCATAAACTTGACACAGAACTACTCATATACAGAGAGAAACAATCTTGACACCACCATAACAATTCAAAACAGTGAAATACAGATATCCCTGCGCTGGAAACCCAATGATTGGCTTACATACCTCAAATTTTACAGTTTCCATCTAAAACACATTAAGAAGTCCATCATCTACATTCAGGCAATCACATATCATTGTACCTGTTTCAGTCCAGCAGACAAGGATGTCCACTTAAACCAACTTTAAATTCAGGGCTACCATTAATTTCGATAAACAACCAAATCAAAGCCACCCGGATACCCAGAAGTCAACTTCACAAATATAAAGATAAAGAAAATAAAAACCATGTAGCTCTGAAAGTGACCTACAATCCACAGCCAGAGACACTAATAAAAAAAACATATCCTATACAAGGATGACCAGTTGTAGTTATATTACCATCAACCTTCAGAAATATTATAATTAGAAGTTCATAGCCATCCAATTCACAAAGAGGAATCTATTCCTGCAATCTAAGAATCTGCAAAACCTGTTTTCTATACATAGTAGAACTTTAAGATCTGCTAGATCTAGTCTACATCCAATATTGTGTAGCTGATGCTTGGTACTAACTTTCCTGTTTGGGGACTTTATGATAGAGAAACAGGAAAGAAACTTAAAGCAGGGATGAGGTCTCAATGCCACGCAATAACAGACACAATGACACATTTACCTGTGGCTAAACATTTTTATAGCCCAGTACACAACAAGGAACATTTAAAAGTGGTTATCTTAAATGGTAATTTCAAATCTCAAAAAGTCTTGAAGGTCTGAGAATACCAATTTATGACAATTTTTGACACACTGAACACAGGACTGAATCTGTTCTAGGGAATTATGGCATATGATCACATCTAAGGAATCTGGTCCATCTATAGTGTGGGCATCAGGTCTCAAGTATTGTGAACATTTTAATGTCTCTGAATTGATGTTCAGTCCTAACTGTGAACTACCATATTTATCGGACTATAAAAGACATTTTCTTATCAAAAAATTTTGGGGAAAAATAGCAATGCGTCTTATAGTCCAAATGTACTGTCTCAGGGCAGCAGGAAGCTGGAGTGGGGCGATTCTGTGGGAAGCCGACGGCGGAGTTTAAGGGTTTAATGTGATCATTTTGACCCCACAGGTTGAAATCTTGCGTGGAGCCCCAGATCGATGGAGATAATCAGTGGTCTTGAATGTCTTCCATTTGCTAATTATTGCTCCCACAGTTGATTTCTTCAGACAAAAACTGCTTGCCTTTTGCAGATTCAGTCTTCCTAGCCTGGAGCAGGGCTACAATTTTGTTTCTGGTGTCCTTAGACAGCTCTTTGGTCATCACCATAGTGGAGTTTGGAGTGTGACTGTTTGAGGTTGTGGACAGGTGTCTTATACTGATAACAAGTTCAAACAGGTGCCATTACTACAGGTAATGAGTGGAGAACAGAGGAGCCTCTTAAAGAAGAAACTACAGGTCTATGAGAGCAAGAAATCTTGCTTGTTTGCAGGTGACCAAATACTTATTTTCCTCCATAATTTGCAAAAAAATTACTTCCAAATCAGACAATGTGATGTTCAGGATTTGTTTTCTCATTTTGTTTCTCCTAGTTGAGGTCTACCTATGATGTCAATTAAAGGCCTCTCTCATCTTTTTAAGTGGGAGAACTTGCACAATTGGTGGCTGACTAAATACTTGTTTCCCCACTGCATATGTACAGTGGGTTGCAAAAGTATTCATACACCTTGAACTGTTCGTCATTTTTAAACATTATAGTCACAAACTCAAATGTATTTTAGTGATATTTTATGTGATAGTGCAACACAAAGTACCAAGCATTTGTTAAGTGTTAAGAAAAAGATACGTGGTTTTCCAAGTTTTTGAACATTAAAAAACTGAAAAGTTCAGTGTGCATATGTATTCAGTCCCCCTGAGTCAAAGCAAAGTTGACTCAGCAAAGGATTGTGTGTTCAGGGTAAAGTGCAATGTTGGCTTTTCTTCACACATAGCATTTGGCATTTAGGCAAAAAAATTTCAATTTTGGTCTCATCTGACCAGAGCATCTTCTTCCTTCGACATGCTTGCTGAGTTCCCTACATAGCTTTTTGTAAATTACAAAAAGGTTTTCTTCTTGCCACTCTTCCATAAAATCCAGATTTGTTAAGTATACAACTAATAGCTGTCCTGTTGACAGATTCTCCCACCTGTGCTGTGAATCTCTTCAGCTCCTCCATAGTGACCCTGGACCTTTTGGCTGCTTCTCTAATTAGTGCTTTCCATGTCTGGGCTGCCAGTTTAGGTGGACGACCATGTCTTGGTAGGTTAGGAGCTGTGCCATACTCCTTCCATTTATGAATGATGGATTGAACTCCATGAGATGTTCAGAGCCTAGGTCTCCACAAAACATCTACTCTATTTACTAATAAGGTGACTTCTAAAGGCAATTGGTCACACTGGATGTTATTTTGGGGTAGCAGAGTACATCGGGCTGAATACAAATGCACACCACACATTTCAGTTCTTTCATTTGCAAAAAATTAGGAAAGCATTTGGGATTTGTTTTACACTTCACAAATACTCGCTACTTTGTACTGCTCTATAACATAGAATATTAATAAAATACATTTAAGTGTGTGTGTTTCTTTACACCCTGTTACATCACGCATGATGAGGAGACCTGAGTAGTCTTGTTGAATGCATGCTATTAACATAATTTCTTTTTGGTATTCATTAAATGGTATCATATCTGTAAGATTGCTGACTTGTTTTACTCATTGAAGAGCCATGAACTACTGACCACTGTACTGCACTGGGAACAGAATTTGATGTCTGACAATACGGGCCACATGTATGAAACTGTTTAGGTCTAAAACTCACTCTTTTGCTCATAGTAACCTATGGGCAACAAAGTGAGTTTTAGACCTAAACTGTTTTCATACATGTGGCCCTACATCTTTAAATTTGACCCTATTTGCTCCTTTCCTAGATCATAAGAAACAGTCACCAGTTGGAAGTGACAATATTTTACTCTTTTTTGTCTTTCCTGAACTTTTTCTTTAAAGCTCACACTTATATAAGTACAGAATGTAAAACACACAAAGAGGCCATAATAAACGCTATACAAATATCAGTAGACAATAAACATCTATGATTCATTTAAGCCATAAATGAGGCTGAAAAAAACAGGATTTAGAAATCTAAAACGTTATGAATTCGCAACAATGATTATAAAGTAGTAGGAGTATTATACAATTTAGCCTTGTGTTATGAAGAGTGCATTGGCTGAATTACTGAAGTAGAAATATATGTGTAGGTAAAAACTTTTTTAGTTGCCATAAAAAAAAATCTGTGAAACTTTAAAGGGAACCTATCAGCTGGTTTATGCTTCCTAAACCACAGGCAGTGTCAAATAGCCACAGGCTTCCTGTTTGCAGTAAATTGTGTTTTACTCTAAAATGCTATGGCGCTTTAGAGAAAACAAACTTTGAACCACAGCCAAATAAAGCATGCCAGCACAAACAGAAGAGTCCAATGTGCGCCTTATCTCTGCAAGCTCAGCTTAAAGTAAAGCTGACAGGTGGGTTATTCTACTGTATCTAAAAGCAGAATATTATAGAGGAAGAAAACCTGAGCTCTGTGATATATAGGTTTATGTAATCTGAAGAAGGATTTCTGACTGAAAATAAGTAAATCCTGATAGCACTCCTTAAAGAGTACCTATCACCTCCACACAACACACACAAAAAATAATAGTAGATTAAATTATAAGACTTTTTTCCAATACATGTCATTAGCAAATCAGATGGTTTACCTCAGTATTACATTGATACAGGTTTTAGTTTCACTTTCGTAGGCATAAATCCTTATCTAGCAGGATTCCTTCTGTTGAGAGATACCAACTGTGCAGGGGGAGCTCAGGATATAGCTGCTTATACAGGGTTACCTGAGTCTCTCACTACATACTGTACAGTAGGCACAGCAACTGAGGACATAGTGTGACAGGGTTTACAGGAATCTAAATTACATGCTGCTAGTGATATACCCAGCACAGAAATCGCAGCCCAGAGCTTACCAGTGTGCTCATGATGCAGACTTCTTGGTTCGACCTTTCACAATGGACTCTCCCATCTCAGAAGCAGTTAGCTTGGTGGATAACTATGTTGACATCTCTGTGAAACTGTCAGGTGCCGACTTGACCCACTTCAGTCCTGTCTTAAAAGGCCAGCGCTTTTTAAAAAAAACTGAATTACAAGTGAAATGCTTTGATTTTCCTAATGAAGCATATTTATGGAAGTCAATAAAAGGATAAGAATGACGTCCAGCGTTCTCCAAATAGCACTTGACTTTATTTTACATCGGAGATAAAATAACAAAGACCCGTAGCACCAGAGCTAGGGTGCTAGCTAGCTCTGGTGCTACGGGTCTTTGTTATTTTATCTCCAATGTAAAATAAAGTCAAGTGCTATTTGGAGAATGCTGGACGTCATTCTTATTCTTTTATTAATATACGGTTGCCTCAGCAAGTCCGTGCGTCCTTGGTCGGGTAAGCTGGTATTCATATTGAACTATACATATTTATGGAAGTGTTTTTATTGTGGTCTCCTGTTACTTAATGAGGTTTCCCTGGAGGTGATAGGTCTTCTTTAAAAGACAATGGAAATCCTGTTTTGCCCACCCACGTAAAGTGATTGACAGCTTTCCCAGTATCAGTGTGTGTACAGAGCAAAATGTCAATCACTGTATGTGAATGGGGTAAGTAGGACTTCTTGTTTAGCAATCCTATCAAGATAAATCTCCTTTTTTCAGAAATTCAGCATCAAATCATATAAACCTATATATCCCAGGACTCAAATGTTCTCACTTTATCATATCCTGCTTTCAGATAGGACAGCCAGGGCTGCCAGCAATAATTCCAGGGCCCCATACAGCCAGAGCATCTGGGCCCCCCACCAGTTCCTATTTTGACCGTATCATAGGCTCCTGACTGCAGTACTGCCAATACTGTCCTGATGGCGTTCCTGAGGAGAGCATAAACAACCTGCTAGGTGTGCTTTAATGACAGATCTTTCTCTTTTTTTTGTGTATAGTAAGACACCTGTCAGTAAGCTGAACTCAGTGGAGAGAAACTTCATGGACTGCTTGTTTGGGGTTGTATGCTTTTTCACATGCCTGGTTGTAGATTGTGTTTACTTTAGAGCACATTAACCTTAAAAAACACAATTTATGTGACGCAAGCCTAAAATTGGCCATCAGTGTTTGATTGGTGAGGGTCCAACCTTCAGGAGTCCAACTGTTCCAACTGTTGCCTTCCAGGATCTACTACAATCCCTTTATTGTTTACTCAGGCACATCAGCACATGCATCTGAGTTGTAGTACTAGGCCACATATACAGAGGAGCTTCTATGGCTATCATCATGAAAGGGCAACAGAACTCCAGCCAGTGCCCTTGCCCCTTCATGGTGATGATCAGTGATATTTCCAAGGGTCCAACATCAACTGATGAAACATTGATGGTCTATCCCAAGTACACATCAATGAAAAATAAACTCTTTACCAATAATTTCTAAATTCAGACATATTAGTAGAACAGGTAATTGATTTTCAAATGGTATTAACAAAAGAGTTGCTTTTTTTTAGCTAAAGTGCTTGCTTTATTAATAGAAAATATTTAAGTCTATGAATATAAAGGTCAAAGTCGTAGAATTCCTACTACATTTTCTCTGCTTAACAGCCTGGGATAAAATATACATCTGTAATAAAGTCTGTCTGTTTGTGTATTTGCGCTGATGAGATTATATACCATTTTTTCATAGAAATATATTGGCAGATAATTCTCCATACTATGAAATCCTGTTATTTTTCAGTTTATTTTGCAATATGAAAACTAGAAATATTGCCACTATTAGATCATTTTAAAGACATAAACTTGAGTTCTTATGAGGAAAATGTAGCAGCGGGCTTGATTAATATGTCTAATTACTCTGCTAGTTCATAACTGTGTTATTGGTAGCATGTAAAAGAGAAGCAGACATGCCTGAAATAGCTGAAAAGAAGAAAAAGCTAAATGCCAGGAAGCCCTGCAATAATTGTGTATCTTACCTTATCGTTGGAAATTGGCTAATTAATTACTCTGCAAAATGGTCGAAGGTTTGCATGCATTTGATTTTGTAAATCTGTCAGGCAGCTATTATACAAACCATCTGATTTCCTGTGGTCCAGCTGTCATTCTGCTACATTTGCTGTGGTATGCACTTATGTTAAAAGCCTTTATCTATAGTCTAGTTTCACAATATAGTGTATCATTTATACAAGGTTACGTTAAATTATTACATCAAAGAATAGAAAAGATTTGACACTAGCTTTATTTGGGAATTCTCAGGGGTGTAACTATAGGGGTGCAAAGGTTGCCATTGCACTCTGGCCTTGGAGCCTGAAAGGACCAACATGACCCTCAGTACATTATTAGTGGACAATAATTGAAGTGTTATTGCTGTTGGGCACATAGTTGCCAACAATTAAGATTTAAGATTTTTTTTAACTAGAGACACTTTAGCTTTGACAGGACATGGTTCATCATGACTATTTAAGGTGTAAACACAAGAGCCTTCAGTCGCATGTGGCTGTGACCAAACTCCCAAGAAGCTGCCATTGGCTTCCCTAGTTAGCAGGTGGCACCTGACAAGCTCAAAGGGCCATTGGTAGCCACATGGGAGAGGTAGCGGCTGCATGTTGTCCAAGTTCCTTGTGCTTGCACCCTTAGGCCTCGTTCACACGGCTTATTCTGCCGCGGATTGGCGCCGTACTGCGCGCTGGATTTGCGCTGCAGTACGGCGCCAATCCGCGGCAGCAATTACGGTAATCCACTGCTCTCATAGAGAACAGTGGAATCCGTCGCTCCTCTCCGCTCGGCGAATCCGCCGCGGGGGGAGAAAGTGACATGCACATTATTTACGGCGCGTACGCGCCGTAGATAATGCATTGTCTATGGGGCCGGGAGCGGCGCCCCCGCCGCGCTACGGCCCGCCCCCATCCCGCCCCTTATTCACGGCGGATTTGTGAGCTCAATACGGCTCACAAATCCGTCGGGAATAAGCCGTGTGAACACGGCCTTAGGGTAAGTTCACACGATAGATTTTAATGAGGAATTCAATACAAATTCCACTTTGGATTCCTCATTAAAATCCCTGCGTAATTCAATGGCCATTCACTCAATATGGCCAGTCATCACTGTAGTTTACATAGTGAACTACAACACTGATTTTCCATACCACATATTTCAATCCCATGGTGCAGAAAAAAAGAATGAACATGTTCAGAATTTCGATCGTATCCTCATTGGATCCAGCTCTGGGAGGAGTGATGCAGATAAGCCATATTAAAAACGTGACTAACCCACGTCCATATAAGAGGTAAATACCTCCTTTGTTAAAGGAGTTTTACCTTAAAGGCATTTAATCTCCTGCTGTCCTGCCTTCAGCTTTAACTGTCTTCAGAAAGGGGTGTGTATGATTTGTTTGAACTGCATAGTATGTTAACCAGCAGGGTTGACATCACCATGCCTTTCCCCACAGTGTGCTCCCTTCTAAGTCAAGTAACCTAATATAGAAGAGCTGTGAATAGCTACAATGTAACTGAGTGGTTAACCACTTCTGCCTTTCAGTATAGGGGTTCTAGGTTTAAATCCCTGCAGGAACCAAACATGTTTTATTTTTCTTTCTCAATGCACATACTTGATTGAGGTTTCTTGAAAAAATGACAACAGACAGACCAAAAAAAACAAGCAGCCAAGTGATAACTTATCTGCACTGTTTGACCAATTACTAAGGAGTACAGAGGCCAGGAGTAGAATGACAGTACCTGGGGGTTGAACACTTGTTCAGCAGTGAGTGTGTGCAATCACTAAACAGGGAAGAGACTGTCAGTAGCTGCCTGAGAGGAGAGGTGATGTCTGAACATGTGCAACAAGACTGAGGAGCTCTAGTCACTGGTCATTTCCCCTAGAGACGAGCTATACACTGTGGATCAGTAAGGTAGCAGCTAAAGCCAAATTGGTACAGAATTTTCAATAATGATGAATGGTAAAATGCTTATTGTTAAATATGCAAACTTCCCACATCAATTTTACTTGGTGGGAAAATCCCTTTAAGTAAAAATCCTTGGCTAGGAAAGTCTGACGTGTGAACCTAAATTCAGGCAGTAGGGTTTATTTTGGAAAGTGGCTTGCCCTGGGGTCGGATTTAATATACTTTTTTTTTTTTTTTTTTAAATATTCACGATTAGGCTAGGTTCACACGGCTTATTTCGGGGCGTATTTACGGACGTATTTACGTCCGTAAATACGTCCCGAAATACGTTTCAAATACGTGTCACAAAGTGTGGCACGTATTTCGCATCGTAAATACATTCCACATTCTTTACTATGGTGATTTACTTGCAAAATACGCCTCAATAAGTGACAGGGGACTTAATTTTACGATCGTATTTACGGACGTATTTACGCCCGTAAATACGTCGCGAAAATACGTCTCGTGTAAATGACGAGGCGTATTTTACATTGGAATCAATGCTAATCTAATTGTTCATTATTTGAAACGTATTTCAGGACGTATTTACGGACGTAAATACGTCCGTAAATACGCCCCGAAATAAGCCGTGTGAACATAGCCTAACAGCCCTATCATAAAAACTGTATAGCAGAAGAATATTGCCATACATACAATAGTTCTGTGACATGCACTCTTTGCTGGCATGTGTTACAATCACTGTGGGAAAGATCTGTGTCAGGCACCACATGGGAAACTTGTGCTAGGAACCATATAGGATGTCTGTGCCAGGCACTCTGTCCCATTTGAATTATTTAAATCCATGCTGCGGAAAAAAGTGACCTTTAACTTATTGATGCAGTTATAGATTCCGACCAAAAATGCATACGCTGGATAAGATGAGTATTAGCCTCATATTCTGTCAGGCTAACAACAGGAAGGTTGGTTTCCCCAGCTGTTATTTAAAGGTAGACGGTTGATACCGATGTGAGTGTATTTTGCTACTCAAGTGCTGCACCACAGTCTAATACGAATGGTCAAAGAGTAGTGTATGTAAAGAGGTGGTAGGGTGCCAACGAAG
>JAODAL010064496.1:0-18694 GCA_025379985.1 Phyllomedusa bahiana
AGGGATCTAACAATTGTCAGTGTGATTAACATTGAGGTCAATGGCAAAAGCGCATCGCTGTTCCCACGGGAGATCGGCGATGTGCTTTTGAGGGCTCTCCTGCACTGCGCTTTTCGCATCTGCTTTAAGAATTGACATGTCAATTCTTATTGCGGTTTACGCAAGTGAAAGCCCATAGGAGATAAGGGAGTCCGCTTTTGGCACCTGTCCAAAAGTGCTCCACACTCCAGGTACGTATCAGCTGCGCTTTGCATCCTGAAAGCAGATGCGAAAAGCACAATTGGCGGCCGAACGGGGCAGCGGCAGCGGCTGCACGGACGGGGCATCAACGGCTGGACAGGTGAGGTGCTGCAGGGGGATGGATGGATGGATGGCTGGCTGGGGAGGTGAGGTGCTGCAGGGGTATGGATGGATGGCTGGACAGGTGAGGTGCTGCAGGGGGATGGATGGATGGATGGCTGGCTGGGGAGGTGCTGCAGGGGATGGATGGCTGGCTGGCTGGGGAGGTGCTGCAGGGGGATGGATGGATGGATGGATGGCTGGGGAGGTGCTGCAGGGGGATGGATGGGGGAAGGTGAACTGCTGCTGGAGGAAAGAGAGAGAGAGAGAGAGAGAGACAATACGGATCCAAAGAAAGTATCAACTGTTGCGTTTTTCGGATCCGTTTTCCGGATGCGCTTTTCACTTCTCAAAATCGGATCCGTAAAAAGGATCAAATACGTCGTGTGAACAAGCCCTAAGACTTTGCAGGATGTGATTCACCATGAAAAAAACTGAGTGATTGACAGCAGCTTAGAGTAATTACAGATGAGACAGAGGAGAGAGCTTGAACGAGAAGGTTGTAACCTTAGAAATGTGAGTGCTGTTAGAGGAGATAAAATCTTCTATATCTCCTGACCAAAGAAAAATCAACAAAGCAATGTATTTAGAAAAAGTTTTCAATTATTCATCCCTTTATGTTAAAAGCTAATCATTGTAGTGAGAACAAGTTTCTAAATTATGATTGCAAACAATAAAGGTGATTAAAAGAAAACCTAGCACAAAAGGTAAAATAGACACAAGAAACCCACAAAACATAAGGGAACACTGGAGAGGAGGACATCTTGACCTATGTCAGCCACGTAAGAATAAAAGCACAGCAGGAGTAGACTAGTTGAGTCCTTTTGAAGGATCTGACAAATTAATCTTGGTACCTTTTGCTAATATACAGCCACCCAGCCATATGTATGTGTTGCTGCAGGAAAGTACAGGAAATATTTTTCACATCTTCACACATTTTAAGTGCTGTGCGCATTACTGCAAACTACTTTCTATAAAGCCTACAAGATCTGCTTTCTGTAAACAGAGCTAATTTGACAGCATTCACAAAACGCAGGCTGTTATGAAAAAATAAAACCAGCGTACTCTCATGGGGACAGTTTATCCCTCTGTCTGAAAGATCTGTTAATTAGGAATGAATAACCGCTGATGCTCATAAACCTGAAGAACTGTTATAGGACTTTATTAGTAATTTGCAAATATGCTGGCAGCATACTGCACAGTATAAATGTTTTAAAGGAATAGTAAAGCTTTTTATACCAGCCAAACCCAGATTATGCAGCTATTAAAGGACAATTAATCACAGTAAAATACCTCATCCAAACATAAAAAGGCAACTTTTATTCAGTCTCCACATTAGCCTTTACTATAGCGCTATTCAAGATATCATATATTGTTTTTTCACCCTTAGGCCACATCCCCATGGCAGAGACAAATACCGGTCGGTTTATTCGCTCCATTTTTGCAGCCGTGTGGAGAAAAGAGCTCCCCCTTCACATTGACATATTCACATTCCGCCCGAAAACCGGGCGAAGAATGAACATGTTCAATGTTTGTCGGACAGCCGGCGGGCTGAAAAAACGCCGGGCGGAAAACCCATGCAGTGGGACTGCTGTGCGGGTTTTCAGTAGAGGTCCATTTTAAAGTTTGTCGGCAGGTTTGCAGACGGTTTTCAAAACCGTCTGTAAAACCGGCTGCAAACCCGTGCCATGGGGACAAGCCCATAGTGTTGCACTTTGGTTCAGGTCCTACCGTCAATCCGAATATTGGTGCTTTCATTGTGTCGAACTGGATTTTAGTGTAATTTGCGGCAAAAATAGCCATCATATCCATAAGGCATCATTTTGGATTTCATGTGTGACAGAGAAAGACACATCTGCAGTGTTAGCTGTGAACTGCTGTTTACTGATAGCAAAAGCCACCACAATTGACTGCTGTGGGCTGATAGCAAAAAACAGCACAAATGTTCTCAGCACTATATGCTATAAGACAGGAATAGGGACCTTTAGAAGGAAAATGCAGACGGGGTTAGGAAGAAAATCCACCGCAACTGTACTCAGCTAGTGTTAGCTGTGTACTGCTGTTTATTGCTACCAAAATCCACCATAATATACAGCTTTGTAATGCTACAAAAAAACATTCACTTTAAAATCCACTTTCATTGATTGCTGTGTACTGCTTTAAAAATACACTTTAATTCTTAACTGTGCACTTCTCTAAAAATGTGCCTTAAATGAATGGTGTGTACGGCTCTGAAAATCCAATCTAATTTACAATCCACTCTCTTTTACTGCTGTGCACCACTCTAAAAATCCACCACAATTGTGCTCAGCTCTGTACGCTACAAGCCAGGAATATAGACCACATAAACTAAGACAGTAAGATTGGGAAGAAGAATTTACCACAATTGTTGTCAGGTCTGTGTGCTGCATGGCAAGGATAAGGACCAAAGTAGATAAATATACTGTAGACAGGTTACAGAGAAAAAAACACCACAATTGTGCTCTGCATGCTACAAGCCAGGAATACAGACCATAGAGAAGGACTCTTGATATTCTCTCCCTCCATGGATAATATCTGGTGTCTGCAATGGGTGCAGAGTATCTCTATCCTTTACACAAAGATGAAGACATCTGTTGAACAGGAGATTTCCTTAAAGGGGTTGTCTCACTATAGACGTTGGAGGCATATCACTCGGAACAGTGCTGGCAGCAGGGTGGGCCCATTGTCACAGATGACCAAGCATAGTTTGAGTCTGTGGAGAATCAACGAAGTGTCAGCCTGGCTGTCCTTATGCAAAGCTACATGATTTGTGGCTTTTGACAGGTCCCGATATTGGTGTTGACACCGATAGAGGTTCTAAAAGGGAGGAGTGGTAGAAGGAGGATGAAAAGGTGGGTGTGAAGACAAGAATCGTTGAATCTTCCACAATTCTTGTTAGGGTGCACGCTTTACTGCTTGAAGCCAATCCTCCATTAGATTCACTTAGGGTGCTGTTAAGGTCAAATACTACCCATGAACAATGTTTTCTGGACCACTTGTCTGTGGTCTGATGCACTCCACCACAGCCATACTAAAATGACAGGATCATATTCTTGGCCACATGGTGGTATAGAACAGGAACCTGTTTTTGGCAAAAAAATGGCAGCTGGGCAGCTGTAATTGGGGGTTTGTACGGGCCACAAAAGCATGGAATGCAGCTTTGGCCACCATCTAGTATCTTAAAGGGGATGTATCGCTTCTTCAGTTTGTGTGTTTCAAAGTATTTTCAATTTCTCAGCTCTACAAATCCAGGGGCGTTTCTTCCCCTCCCAGCTGGGTGTTTCTTAACTGAAGGGGTGACATCACCCCCCCCCTTCACTGTTCATGCTGGCTCCCGAGCCCTGTTCTTTCCCCCCCCCCCCCCTCTGTCTGAGTCCACATCTCACTGTTCCTCTCCCTGCAGTCTTATTTTGTAAGAGCTGTTTAAATACCACATACCTGCATTCAATCTATGAACTCAGTCTTCTTTTGATCTCTTCTCCTCTCTCAGCTGGAGGTTTGTTACAGTTGAATCCAGTGTTATCCTATGAACGGCACAGATCTCCCTTCTATGCAGGAGAGTTTTTAGGCACCATGGCACAATTTTTGCTTTTTTCCCTGTTTGTAGAATCAGCTGAGTGTTTTTTCTGCGGGGTTTGTGCAGAGTGAAATTGCTATGGCCCCTTAATCTGAGTGAGAGAAGCAGGGATCGAGGCACATTTCTGCTGTTTTCTGATTGTAGAAGCACTGCAGTGTTATTGTGTTTCTTCTGGCTATGCAGAGTGAAATTCCTGCTGGTCCCTTATTCTGAGTGAGAGAGATAGCAATGCTCGCTCCCGTGAATCCGACCGGGGGCCTGACAGAATGTAAATTAGTAGAGCCATCAGACAACCACAGGACAGGAGGAGGAATCCAACCAGCACTGGGGAACTGTGTTTACAGAAACAGAAGATAAGGGACACTGAAAACAAGATAGCTTTGCTAATGACATCCAATTGCAAAGTTGTTTGTTTTCACTGTCCCCTTATTCTGAAGACCATTTAATGAACTGATACAACCCATTTAGGTATATTTTATGCTTTCTCTTTTGGTCTAACTCTCTATATTTTATTACTGGTATTCTCCAGTGTATGCATAGAGTATACTAGTATTAGTATTACAGTGTACAAATGAGTGTGTATTTATTTCTTAGGTGGATACTTTTACAATTAAAGCTGTATATATTGGTCAGCTACAGAAGATTGTTCTTGGTTTCAGCAATATGGAATCAGGTATGTACAATGCCACAAAGCATAAACCATTGAGCTATTCCCTACCTTTATAACATTTATAACTACAAAATGCCAGTCTTGGTGAATTCTCATAATTTTATTTAGATATCTCACCGTTGTTGATATCAGCTTGCTTTGAGTGACTTATATACATTTATGTTTACATTCAGAGGTTAGCAATCTGTCCTGATATGCTGCTAACATATGTACAGTTGAAACCAGAAGTTTACATGAAATGTATAAAAAGACACATATGCATGTTTTTCTCACTATCTGACATGAAATCAGAATAAACCTTACCCGTTTTGGTCAATTAGGAACCAAAATTATTTATATTTGTCAAATGCTAGAATAATGAGAGAAGGATAATTTTTAGGGCATTTTTATTACTTTCTGCTAAGTCAAAAGTTAACATACACTAGGATCACTATCCCTTTAAACAATTTGGGACATATGATGATGTCATGTCTTTGGAAGCTATTGGCAACATCTGAGGTAACTAGAGACACACCTGTGGATGTATTTTTGAAAGCACACTAGAAACACACTGCTTCTGTGTGTAACATCATGGGAAAGTCTAAAGAAATCAACCAAAATATCAAGAGAATTGTGGACTTGCACAAGTCTGGATCATCCTTTGGTATTCAAATACGGACGGGAGAAGCATGGACCGCACATCTTCAGACTATACAATGATCTAATGCTTCTCAGCAAAACTTTACAAAAATGAACAGGAGGTTCTTAATATACTTTTTGATCAAAACGTATAAACCCAATTGCCACTTCACGCCGACCTCTTTAAAGTGGGTCCCTACACTAAATGGGGGCAGCACTGCATGGCGGCCACCGTCACAGCAAAAGCCACACAGATGCGGGGCACAGCCCAGTGGCCCAACAGCCCCATTGCTGCCAGACCTAGCCCCCTGGCTCTGGGCTGCACCACCACTCCAGCAACGCATCACAGCAGCAATGGACGCCATACAGCACTGCCACCAGAAAAAGGAATTGGGTACAATTTCAATATCTCTGAAGGTGCCTCTGTCATCTGTACAAACAATTATACTCAAGTTCAAACAAGATGGGAATATTCAAAGTTAGACTAGACAATTCTTACTGTGGTGCATTCGAAGACTGTTCAGTCTAACTTTACACTAAGGCCATGTTCACACGGCTTAAAACTGGACGTATATCAGTCTGTAATTACGCGCCGGAGTGCGCAAATTACGGGCTGAAAACGTCCCAGTCATTACGGTAATCCACAGTTCTCATAGAGAACTATGGATTACGTCTCCTCTCCCTGCTCGGCGAATACGCCGAGGGGGGAGATAATTGACATGTGAATTACCAGCGGTGTATATGCGCCGCTGGTAATGCAAGTCTATGGGCTGGCGAAGTGCCGGCCCCCCGCACCCGCCCCCGCCCCTGGCCACACGGCGTAATTGCGGGGCGTAATTACGCCATGCAAATACACCGTGTGAACCTAGCCTAAGAGTTAGACAGTATTGATAAACTTGCTCCATTGTCTTACTGTTAGGCAATGTAAAGTTAGACTAGACAGTCTTACAATGCGCCAAATTTATCATAGCGTTCATAAATCTGGCTTATGTTAAAAATGTCTAGTCTAAGTTTTGACCTTTTTATAAGTGGGCTAAGTATGCCACTAACTGTTTCAAAACGTTGGCATTTTTTTTTTTGTGTTTACAAAATCACATAATAAATCATGCCCCCTTTCATCAAAGCCACAACCTTTTTACTGTGACCGTGCCCCTTTTGTGTGATGAGGCAGAGAAGCAGCTACAAACGGTATAAAATGCATACTATGTGGTTTAAAGCATGTATACCGTTATTTTTGCGGCAAATTGTGCCATATAGAATAAAATTCTTCACTTTCTGTAAAGCATCTCGATGGTGTGCAGTGGATTATTACACAGTCTTTGCTTTTATCAGTGTTCACGCAGGATATATTATCAGTATGGTTGTTATTATGCACCAAAGTCTGCCTCAGATAGAGTTACCTTGTTGTATTAGGATCCATTATTGTGTCAGAACGGAGTCACCCAAAAGTATTTTTTTTTTACTTTGGTAGCATCTTCCAAAATTTATTTTTTTTTAAATAAAAGAATTGGACAACCCCTTTAAGCCCTGTCGCTGTGTATGTATGATTTTTCAGGACAGGTTTCTTCCTTAAAACATGAGTCAGGTCTTGGAACTGGTGAAAAGATTAGAAAAAGCAATGTTATGAGAGAATGATTTAATTTTTCAGTGTACATTAAAAAAGCTTTATTTACATAAAAGTGGAATATCAGTTTTAGGTAACAGGCTTATATTTCTTGCACATTTTTACCTAACTTTACCAGTTTACCTTAAATGTATAAATCTTTAGCATACTAAAAACTCAAAAATAAACAAAAGCTTAGTATACTGTATAGATATATTGGACCACATGTATGAAAACTGTCTGGGTCTAAGATACATGAGACCCATTATTTTTATCCTATATTGTGATATTGAACAGTGATTATCTGAAAATAGTTTAATCACATTCAATTACTAATTTCTTTCTCCATTTGACAATTTTTTTGTTTTGTCTTTTATAGATTCATGGTTCCTGGAGAAAATTGTTGTGAAAGAAGATTATACTTGTTCTAATTATACATTCCACTACAATGACTGGTTCAAAAGCCTTTCTGGGGAAGAATTTACTGAATGTGTAATTATGCTAACAGGTAATTCCACAGATACAGCAAAAATGATTGGAACTAAAGGAGGTTTATATGTCAAGATCCGGACACGTAATCTGAGGATTGTGCAATATGACCTTAACTGACCATAGACAAAAATTTTATGGTTGCAAAAAAAAAAAAAAAAGATCAGCACATTCCAAAATTAACCACAACAAAGGAAAAACAATAAAGTAAACCACTCCTGAATAACTCAATTTAAACATACAACAACCACAATCAGAAGATAAAAACTCATAAATAAAATGATATATTTTATTGATATAATAATAATAAAATTTAGACACCACAACATTTAATAAAAAATATGATAATGGGGAAAGGTTACACCAAAGGGATAACAAACTCACAAATATATTTTATATGATGCTAAAGGATCCACATCAACATGATATAAATATAACAAATGCAAAGGTGCAATATAAAGTATATATCCACTGATTTTATATATATATATATATATATATATATATATATATATATATATATATATATATATATATATATATATATATATACACACACACACATATAGGGACCATAATACTAAAAGTGCAAGTGCAATAAATAAATCACAAATACATAATAACTCCCTATAGATACATAAAAAATATAGTGCAAATACATTAACTGATGTGATTAGAACATGACAGATAAGTCTGGTAATCAAAACATGACATAATATATTAACCCCAAATGGTATAACCAAGAGATCTCCCAATGTGCATTTCACATTGGCTTCTTCAGGTATAGGTGCAAACTAATATGGCTGCAATACAAATGCAAACACACAAAACAGACAGCAGCACTCTGTAAGCGCTTAGAGACAAACAATGATTATATGCAGAGTGCTGCTGGCCTTTTTTTGTGTTTGCAATTTCATGGATGATACAACGCATAATGAAAATTTTTGTGTCCATGGCATGGTAAAATATAAACATCTACACATCTTTTGCTGTGTTTAGAACACTTATTAGGCAGTTTTTTTTACAGATATTTGAGTGAATATTAATTGTAATGCTGACATAGTATTTGGTATTCTAAATGGAGGGAAGGAGCTCACTTTTTTTTCAAAACTTATGGCCCCAAAGGTTTTAATTCATCTTCCTAAGCATGGCTTCAGCAGTGGTGGCTATGACTACCCTGGGAACTAGTACAGGAAGTAACTTTGTAAACAATAGACAAATAGAAAATGTGATTCTAATTAATTAAAACCTCATTAGTGCATATTGTTATTTTATTATATTTATTTGTTTTGTTTCTGGTGTAAAAACTCTTACTATATATTAGTAATTATATATGAGTACATTTTTGAATGATTAGTAATAAAATGTTTCCCTGAATATTTTTGTAGAGTTTAGAGAAGATTCAGCAAATCACAAAACTGAACAGCTAATCAGGAGTGTTGAGTCAAATTTTGTAACATATCACTCAACCCACTTTAGTAAGTGCAGCTGGTCACAATTTCAAAGTAAAGAGGGACCAGAAAATAGCAGATCCATTCAGTGATAGTGAATAGACAATTTACTTGCTATAGTTTAAGACTACTTTGCTTATTGAAAGTGCTTTTCTATATCTATATTTATGTAGACAGAGAGGAATAAAAGCAGCGGCATCAATCAAGGTAGGAGCACAGATCTCTATAATTATTATTCAGGGTGAGACTTAGGGCATTCACATGAGAAAGTAGATTCTGAGTTATTATTTCAACTGAGCAGTTCCTCACCTATTCCAAGCACTTTATAGCTTGAGATTTTCCTTAGCAACGTCATCATCATTCATAAAATGTCTAGGAGTCAGAACTTTTTCCCATGCTGGCCAGGAAACTCTTAGCCATTAATTAGAAAAATAAGGTGTTATCATCCAGCTTTAAAAGTTAAAAGAAAAGACAAAAGACAAAATCTTTCTGGGTTAGTTGGTGGCAATATTGACTTTCATATGAAAACTAGGTAACACAAGCCCTGATGGAGGAAAGAAAACTAGAGAAGATGATGTTGCTAAAACAGGAAACGATAAAAAGAAAAAAAAAATGAAGGCCCTTACTGATGTAGCAATCATAGCCCATGAACAAGAGTAGCACTGGAGAAAAAAATCAGTTTTTTGTTTTTTTTTAATTCTACACAACCCTTTAACATATAGTCACTTTGCAAGAAATGGTAGTTGGTCAATTTAATGTAATGTCAATGTTTATTTGGTGGGGTGAGTGGGATATTTAGCAAGCAGAGTTAACTGGAATGGGCATGTGTCATTTTTAAGTGGTCTCCCCACTATTCATTATTGTGGTGTGTCAGTAAAAAATGAGTTAAAGGGAATGTATCATCAAAAAATACTTATTCTTTAACTCACATTTGTATGTTAAACACATTTTTAAATAATTTTTTTATATATTTTTTTAATTTTCAATATCACTTTCAATATTTTGTAATAATTCTTAAGTCCTGCAGTTTTCACTTTGGCCACTAAGCCTAATAATAGTCTGATACTTCCTGTTCTGTAGAGAAAGATTCTCAGTTGTCTGCTCATTATCAGCATAAACAGGGTCAAACTGAAAGGAGACACCAGTATGAAAAGATAACACAGGATCCACCAGTCACAAGAGGAAATAGTCACAGTTCACCCTTTCAGCTTCCTGCACAGACTGCTTCTAAGGTCACAGAGCATGACTAGAAAACTTTCCTGCAGAAATCAATGGGACTGAGTCAGTCTTAAGTCTCCTATGTGCATGAAGCTACTGTAAAGCATCTCTCGGACGGCTGTTAAAGCAGTGCAAAAAAGACTTAGTGGCCAAAGTGAAAACTGCAAGACTTAAGAATTATTTAAAAATATTGAAAGCGATATGAATAATTTAAAAAACAACCAAAAATTCCTTTAAAAATGTGTTGAACATAAAAATTGGACTTAAACAATGACTAATTTTTTATGACACATTCCCTTTAAGTATAAAACAGCATGGATCCAGCTGCTAATTCACAGCAGAGAGATGTCTTTGGATGTGTATGAGTAAGTAGGCTTGTCTACACTGCTAGATTAACTAACTGCTAAACACACAAATTAGTGGGAGTGAAAGCTACAAAGAGGTCCATCTTTAAATGCCACATTTTACCCAGTGAATAGTTTGAATATACCCACCATATTCATGTGTGTGAAAACACTATCATAGTTTACAGTTTGACACAAGAAAAGCTTATCGAGCTGGCAAGAATCTAAAGGAACAGGAACAATAACATCTATTTTTTTTGTGCATCTGACTTTCTTCCTTACTGTTTAACCAGATGCATGCCACTTTATTCAGGGCAGATGCAAGAAACTGATTGCCCAAACAAAAATGCTTTATTTTTACATATTTTATATTTTATTTTATATACAGTGCATTTCAAAAGCATTCATACCGCTTGTACTGTTCTTAATTTTTAGCATTACAGCCACTAACTTAAATGTATTTTATTGATATTATATGTGATAGAGCAACACAAAGTAGCATTTATTTGTGTAGTGTAAAGAAAATCATACAAAATTTTGGGAAATTAAAAAATTTGTGTGACATCAATGTGAACTCAGTACTCTGATACCCCTAAAAAATATCCAGTGTATGTCATTTATTCTCATTATAACTATGGGTGTTTTGTGAAGGCCTCAGAGGTTTGTTACAGAACATTAGGGAACAAATAGCATAATGAAAACAAAAAAAAACACACACACACACACACACCAGAAAGCAAAAAGTTAAAGTTTTGGCAAAGTGTATTGCAGGGTTAGGTTTTGGCAAAAACAAATAGCCCAAACACTGAATATCTCATGAAGCACTGTCCAATCCATCATCCATAAATGGAAGTATGGCACAACTGCTAACCTATCAAGACATGGCTGTGTGCCTAAGCTGACAGCCCATACAAGGAGAGCAGTAATTAAAGAGGCTATGAAGGAAGCATGAGGAAGAAGGTTCTCTGGTCAGATGAGACCAAAATTGGACTTTTTGGCCTAAATGCCACACCATCCCCACTGTGAAACATGGTGGAGACAGCATGGGGAGGCTTTACTTCAGCAGGGACTGGGAAGCTACTCAGATTTGATGGGAGGATGGATGAAGCTAAATACAGGGAAATCCTGGGAGAAACCTGTTAGAGGCTGCAAGACTTGAGGGCTTAGGTTCACCTACCAGTAGGACAACAATCCTCAAAAAACAGCCAAAGCCACAATGGAATGGCTTAAATCAAAGCAGATGCATGTGTTAAAATGGCCCAGTCACAGTCCAGACTTAAATCCTATTGAGGATCTGCAGTAGGACTTGAAAATTGCCAACAAATCTGACTGAGCAAGTGCAAAGAACAATTGGCAAAAATTCTATGTGCAAAGCTGGTAGAGACATCCCCCAACAGACTTACAGCAAAAGGCTGTCCTACAATGTATAGACTCAAGTGGATGAATAAATATGCACAACAGACTTTTCAGTTTGTTAATTTGCAAAAACATGTATCATTTTATTTACATGTCGAAAATACTTGCTTCTTTGTGTAATAGATAGATAGATAGATAGATAGATAGATACCTACATACATACATACATACATACATTAAGCAGCATTTGGCAGATAGAAGTCTACACTAAATTTAGTAATTATTTCAAGGTGTATATTGCTGTAACTAGTACAAATGAAAATCTGAGGCAATTTTAATTAAAACTGTGGGGGGCTCATCCAAGAAAGGCTAAGGTGAGTTGAGTTCGGATGGGTCCCTGCTCCAAACAAACACTCTCACATCTATCAGTGCCTCTCCAGGCCTTCATACATTTCAGGGCATGAGGGACCGAACTATACTCTGTTCTGATTAAAAACAGCCAAAATGGATGGGTGGAGTGCATGACACTATATTTATTGAATTATACACACACATATACATATGATCCTGAAAGATCTGGTGATCAGAAATTTCTGCAAATATTCAGCTCCATACAGATCAAGAAGACAGTTACAGCAATATCTGAAAGAAATCTGCTATATGAAAATATGATATAGATAAAAAAAAATACAATCTCAGTTGTGTTGTTAACAATACACTGGACTATTTGTTACCATAAATTGTGTCTGACAGCCAAATTAGACAAAACAAAATTCTACAGTTTCACTGTCACTAATCTGTTTAATGTAGTTTTTTATCTTATGTTATTATTGTTATATTCTCCAATTTTCATTTCAAGCTCCATAAATTACTTTTAATATTACATAATTTTTGTCATGAATCCTAGGTTTCAGTAACTTGCATAAAAGTATTATAGAATGATTATTCTTCATGTGTAATAATTAGTTTAATAGAGCTATCTGACAATTTTAGGCTCCACACTAAAACAGGTGAATAAATGGTAGTTGGCGTCTTCTTTATTCTAAGTCCACAGGGAATCATTTGTATTCCTGCAAGTTTGTATGGTGAGATTACTAAAATCTCATCTCTTGTATGAAAAACATATCTAATTAATTCACATTTTCTTCAGATCTACATTTATCTCTTGATGTCACTTCATAATGTGTAGAGAACATCTGAGGAATAACCGCCCATTGCAAATTAAATAAAATATTATTTTCTTACCAAACAAATTTCCTGGAAATTATTACTGAAAGTTAAGATGTGTTGTCACAACAACTCACTTTTCCCTTACCTAGCACCCCTTTTCAGCATTCTGTCAATAACTACACACTAGTTCCAATTAACATAAAAGACACAACACAATGATGGCACTTCTAGCGGCTAATTACAATTTTAAGAAGTGTTTCTATTGCATTCTACTTTGTACTGTCTCTTACTTAAAGGCTACGTCTGCACGACAATTGTAAAATACCGTTGGAGTCTGTTGTAGAATCTGGACAGTATTTTACAATCGGTTTTCATTTTTTACTGCATTTTTTGTGCGGATTTTGTGGTTCGTTTTGGGATTATGGTTGGCCCATTTATATTAAACTGTACTAAAATCTGCCATTTTCAAGTGAAATACAATGGATTATAGAACATGTGCTAAGTTTTTGGAACAGATCCCGGATTTGAAATCCGTCCTCAGAAAATCTCAGATTCTCTATAAATCAGATTTTCTATAAAATTTTATGGGGATGATTTACAATCATTTTTTGTGAATTCTAAATACTGAATCTGCTTAAAACTCCAACAGTAAACCAGTGATGTGTAGATGTAGCCTTAGGGTACGGCGGTATGGGGTTAAGAGATTAAGACACCGTAGTGCTGTTACTAATTTTTTTGCTTCCATACACTATTCAGACTCCATTGGTTCTTAGGCCTCATACTGTATCAGCCTCATATTCGAATTGGTCATAGCTCTACTATTTGACTAGCTAAAAGGAGAACTGCAAATAGATAAACATAGATTCTGCAATGTTAGATAATGCTAATTATACTGTATATGCCGAAATCAGTCTAAAGCTCTTTTTAAATTTCTGCTGGATTTTCAATTTCAGATTGATTTTCATTGTGGAGCTCAAATGAGCAGATCTCCCGCTGTGCAAAATTCATGTCAGCCTTTGCCGTTTTAAAATTTTGAATCTATACTGATGAATTTTATACATAACTAAAGGAACATATTTACTGCATTTTCTGAGAATACATTTGAACAACAAAACTACAAACAAAAATACTAGTGTGTTACTAGATCCTCAATAAGTAGGGAGGCACAATAGTGAGCTTTGGCTATTGATATTCACGAAGTAACAGTGGATGTCGCACTTATTCTGAAAAAAAAATCGAGTGAATTGATAATTAAAAACATCAATAAAAAGGTAATTCCTGAGATTTAACACAGGGGTTGTTTATTGAAAGAAAATGACAAGGCATGGTTGTCAGGGAGAGCAAAAAAAAACCCTGATACTTACTAAGCTGTCCCCCACCACTGCCATTCTGGAGCTCCTGGTAATCCGTTCCTCTTGACCTGATCCCACAAAGAGTAGAGACTTGCATACTATTCACTTACATTGGAGCACAAGCCTCTCCAGCATGTCAGAGCAAGAACCTGGAAGTCAAGAGGAATGGACAGCGGAGGACAGCTAACTAAGTATCAGTTTATTTCTTCTTTTTTTGCCCGGTCCGATTACCATATATTTTTATGGGAAACCCCCTTTAAGGCTGGAATTGGTCTCTGGTCTTGCAGATTCTTTGTTACAAAAACTGGTGAGCTGAGTATGTGACAGATGTAACATTTAACATTCCCAAATATGGTGTTATGATTGTAATTACTCATAAAATGCTTTTATAAACTTCGGGCGACATGTATGAACGGGCTTTTCGCCTGTTTTCTGGCATATACTGCGCCTCCCGGCCCGAATCTTCCTGTCGGACGCAGGGATTCAGTGTTAGGCGCAGTGTTCGCCACTTTCAGCTGAGCCCCGCATGAAGGGGCGGGCAGTGGGCGCGGTGTGGGCGCGGTGAAGGCGTTCCGGGGCGGGACGCGGCGCGCTCGAAAACCCCGAGGCATGTACGATGGCGAGTCGGCAAAGCGAGGCGCAGTGCAGCGCTCGGCAGCTCCGACAGGCAGACCAGGTTTTTTTTGGTCTAAATCCTCCGACAGAGGCAAAGTGAAGCAGGATCGGAACATGCGAGGAAGCGGATCGAAGATCGCGACAGAAATCTCGGCGCTCCGCTCCGTGCAGCAGGAGTATGATTCCGAAAAAATCGCCTTTATAAAGGCGGAAAACAGTGTCAGAAAAGAGCTGAACGTAAAAAATAAACATAATAAAAAAAAAACACTTTCCAAAACTCTAGAACGGCGCAATATCAAGAGTTATGATATTGGAAATTGCCGGGAAATACAGTAATTCAAATTCTGAAACCTATTCTCATTGGTCGGCATAAACCAGCCAATCAGAAAATGCCGATCGTACATGTCCCCCTTAGTGTCACGGGTGCTCCTGCGACCCTCACTCCGCATGTTAGGCTGCGAATGCGCTCACTCCTCTGCCCAATCCCGGCATTACTTACCTGTCCACGCTCCAGCTGACATCTCTGCCTCAAGGCACCCTCAACGGCACTGTTAAATTTAAAAGGCCAGTGCGTCGTGATTTGCTATCACCGGCAGCTGTCCCTATTTAACCCAGTCCCTTCCTGATTCCCTTGCCAGATCTGTTAGCCTACTGAGAAAGTGTTCCTTGAGTCTTGCTAGTATTACAGTGTACCGTACCATTTGCCTCCGTCCCTCGACCACGAACCTTTGCCGCCTGTCTTCCTGCCTGTCACCGACTATGAGTTTGCCTAACCACTCTGTACCACTGTACACGTCAGCTGCCTCCGCAAGCAAGTCGCACCAGGGGTAGCGATCTTGTGGCGGGCTCTCGTGAATACTGGGACCTAACTTAGATTCCGCTCCCTGGCGTGGCTTATACCACCGCTTGCATTGGTCCAGTGGATCCACTACTCCCGATCATTACATTTAGGACATATTTCTTTATCCATGATAGCCAAAGGATCTATCCAACTGGTGATTGCTAGGTACTACAGTTGAAACCAGAAGTTTACATACACTATATAGACACATATGCATGTTTTTCTCACTATCTGCCATAAAATCAGAATAAATCTTACCCATTTTAGGTCAATTAGAATTACCAAAATTATTTATTTTTGCCAAATGCCAGAATAATGAAAGCGAGAGAATTCATTAGTATGTGATAGCATTACGTTTAAACTGTATGACTTGGGTTAAACGTTTTGGATATCCTTCCACAAGCTTCTCACAATAGTTGGTAGGAATTTTGGTCCATTTCTACCAACAGAACCGATGTAACTGAGCCATGTTTGTAGGTCACTTTGATCGCACCTACTTTTTTCAGTTTTGCTCATAAATTTCAATAGGATTGAGATCAGGGCTTTGTGATGGCCACTCAAAAACATTAGTTATCCTTAAGCCACTTTGTAACCAGTTTGGTAGTATGTTTCGGGTCATTGTCCATTTGGAAGACCAGTTTCCGCCCAAGCTTTAACCTCTTGGCTGATGTCCTGAGTAGTGTTGAGCGATTTTTATCGACAAAGTTGAAATCGGCAAGGTTTTTATGGTGATCGAATTTTCCAGATCATGCGATAATTAAGGTTAAAATCTGAGCATCATCTATTAAGATCGCGCCTTTTTCGGCGCTTCCTGTAATTTTGGCGGCCAGCAAATCAGATTACAGAATAGAGCAGGGTGACATGTGTGTGCAACGTCATGACTGGGATGTGTATGGTTGCGATTGGCTGGAAAAATCACATGACCTCGTTTTACAAGAACAGCGTTTTCCTGTTTCAGCCTCAGTGTCCTCTCAGCGTCTCATAGGGAAAGGACCTGCGCTCTGTCTGTGGCCAAACAGCTCAGCGAAATTAGTCTATTTCTGCACAGAGAAACCTCTACTATTAGCTGTGATCCGTCCAATTTAGTTAGATTAGAGATTTGAAGAATTTATGTAGTTAGCTAGAGAATTTTAAAGCAGCATCTACCGCTGTAAATTCACGGCGGTGGGAGCGGGGGGGGGGGCCCCGCGGGCGAACACAGACAAGCTCTATCTATAAAGAACATTGGATAAAGTTCACCAAGACTTAGTGTAGACATTGTAGTGGAATATCTTTATTATTAACAGTTTGCTATTGAAATATTTCCTGGATATTGGGCCAGTCTGAACTTATATTGGATAAACATCTTTCTAGTAACTGCAGGTCTCTTTGTTAGCTGCAAAACTCCACTTTTATCAGTATACATTTCAGATAGGTGTTCATTTTAATTTTTGTGACTGTTGATATATCCACCTTGCACTTAAATTACAATCCAGCAATCTTGTAGTCAGCACAGGTTGTTTGTTGCCAAAATACCGTGTATCGTACGAAAACATCACAGTTACGTGTTTTTGACTTTTGCGCACCAGTACTGTTCATTGACGCAGCATCTACGTAAATCTTAAAACAGCAATTCTATATTCACCACAGGTGAATTGAAAGGTGCAAAAAATACCATTTATTATATCAAAACATAACAGTTACGTGTTTTTTTACTTTTGCGCACCCAGTACTGTTCATTGACGCAGCAGATCTACTTAAATCTTAAAACAGATATTCTATATTCACCACTGGTTATTTTATTGGTTCAAAATATACCATTTATTATATCAAAACATAACAGTTTCGTTTTTTTTTACTTTTGCGCACCCAGTACTGTTCATTGACGCAGCATCTACTAAATCTTAAAACACCCAAATTTTATATTCACCACAGGTGAATTGAAAGGTGCAAAAAATAACCTTTATTATATAAAAACATAAAAGTGACGTGTTTTTTGACTTTTTTCGCACCCCAGTACGTTCATTGACCAGCATCTACGTAAATCTAAAACAGCAATTCTATATTTACCACAGTGAATTGAAAGGTGCAAAAAATACAGTTTATTATATCAAAACAAACAGTTACGTGTTTTTTTGACTTTTGCCACCCACTACTGTTCATTGACTGCAGCATCTACGTAAATCTTAAAAAAAGCAATTCTATAAATTTACCACAGGTGAATTAAAGGTGCAAAAAATACTCGTTTATTATATCAAAACATAAACAGTTTACGTGTTTTTTGACTTTTTCGCACCCAGTACGTTCATTGACGCAGGGATTTTACGTAAATCTTAAAAAAACAATTTTAATATTCACCACAGGTGAATTGAAAGGTGCAAAAAATACAGTTTATTATATCAAAACCATAACAGTTACTGTTTTTTGACTTTTGCGCACCCAGTACTGTTCATTGACGCAGCATCTACGTAAATCTTCAAACAGCAATTCTATAGTCACCACCGGTGAATTGAAAGGTGCAAAAAATACCGTTTATTAAAATCAAAACATAACAGTTACGTGTTTTTTTTACTTTTTGCGCACCCAGTACTGTTTTATTGACGCAGCATCTACTAAATCTTAAAACAGCAATTCTAAAATTCAAACCACAGTGAATTGAAAGTTTCAAAAAATACCATTTATTATACGTAAACATAACATATACGTGTTTTTTTGGACTTTTTTCCCAGTCCAGATTTTGAAGACACCTTGCATTTAATTTGAATCCAGCAATTTGTTTTGATTAAGGATTTGAAATACTGTGTTTTCCGTCTTTTAATAAGAGACTTCCAAAAATATTCATACCTTCTCAAATTTTATATTCTGGAAAGGAGCGAAATGCAGGTGTAAGCGAGCAAAAGGGGGGGATAGCACATGGAGGGAAGTACGAGAGGTTGCCCTTCCAGTCTGCGACAACACGCATGCCAGCGGATTTGTCAGTTGCAGGACCCTCAGGCCTGCTCAGCTGGTCAGAGCCCTGTGAATCTAAGTAACAACATCGTCGCCAACGGG
>JAODAL010064497.1:0-18694 GCA_025379985.1 Phyllomedusa bahiana
TAAAACCCTTTTTTCCCGACTTTTTAACTGGGGGTCTGCAGTTTGGGTCATTCTGCGGTCCCAGGACAGGTAGTCAATGTCCAGTTCAACAAAAAATGGCGGTTGAAGATTCCTTTTTTCCGGTACTTTTTAATCTGTGGGTCAGACGGGTTTTAATGGTCTACTGCGGTCCAGAAAGGTATAGTCAATGTCCAGTTCAACTAAAAGGGTGGTTCAAAGATTTTCTTTACCCGGCACTTTTTAATCTGTGGTCAGACATCTTTTGGGGGTCATGCTGCGGTCCAGGCAGGCTTTAGTCAATGTCCAGTTCAACTAAAATGGTGGTTCAAAGACTCCTTTTTCCGACACTTTTTAATCTGTGGGTCAGACAGGTTTAATGATCATACTGCGGTCCAGGAAAGGTATAGTCCAGTTCAACTAAAATGGTGGTTCAAAGACTTCTTTTCCCGGCACTTTTAATCTGTGGGTCAGATACTCTTTTGGGGTCAAGGACCTCCTTCCGAAACGTCGCGTCACTGCATGGCGGCACGGAGCTGCACTCCATGATGATCGGCTTCCTAAAGTTCACATTTGGATTATTATCAGTCTTCTAAAGAAGAAAATACCAGCTAAGTACTGCCACGCTTAAATGTGTTTACATTGCCGAAGGTGTTTGTCACTGAACTGTGTTTTTTATACACCTGTTTAATGATAAAGTATAGATACGTTTTATCTATACAGCCTACCTGTGTGTTTATAGTTGACGTTGGGGAGTTCAAGCCAGGAACTCCTAACGGCTGAGACGAAAAAGTGTGCAGTCACTATAATACGGCATTGATGCATTATTAGGTTTTTTTAAATGGTCATACGCCGGACAGTATAGGTCAATGTCCAGTTCAACTAAAATGATGGTTCAATATTTACTTTCTTTCCAGCACTTTTTAATCTGGGGGTTTTTTGCAGGTTTGAGGGTCATGCTGCGTCAAGACAGGCATAGTCAATGTCCAGTTCAACTAAAATGGTGGTTCAAAAAATCCTTTTTTCGGGCACTTTTTAATCTGTGCGTCAGACAGATTTTAATAGTAAATACTGCGGTCCAGGACAGATATAGTCAATTTCCAGTTCAACTAAAATGGTGGTTGAAAGACTCCATTTTCCAGCACTTGTTAATCTGTGGGTCAGACAGGTTTAAGGGTCATGCTGCGGTCCAGGACAAGCATAGTCAATGTCCAGGTTCCACTAAAATGGTGGTTCAACGACTCCTTTTTCTGGCTCTTTTTAATCTGTGCGTCAGACAGGTTTAATAGTCATACTGCGGTCCAGGACAGATATAGTCAATGTCCAGTTCAACTAAAGTGGTGGGAGAAAGACTCCATTTCCAGCACGTTTTAAATCTGTGGGTCAGACAGGTTTAAGGGTCATGCTGCTTTCAGGACAGGGATAGTAAATGTCCAGTTAAAAGTAAAATGATGGTTCAAATAAAACCTGCCTTCTCGCACTTTTTAATTTGTGGTCATGCAGGTTTAAGGGTCATCTGTGGTACAAGAAAAGGGATAGTGAATAGTCTGTCATTTTTTTTCTGTGACTCTTGTTGCCTAATTGTCTTGCCTAAGATGTAGCACCTATCCAGTTTACTGTTGTGGATAGAGATGGGCGAATTTCTCAAAAATTTGATTTGGTCACTTCGCCGAATTTTCCGACAAAATTCGTTTCGTTCCGAAGAGGGCAAAACTGACCAAAAAACTCAAGCGGGAATGTAGCCTGATAAAGTCATGCCAGCGAAAGCTGGAAAAAAAAGCAGAGAGCTCGTGGCCAACATCAGTGACAGAGTGGGGAAAGGTGACGGCGGCAGCCCACAGAAAGCATGAGGTCACATGGCCCCAATGATAACTGGGGGGGCAAAACACAGGAAGCCACAGAGTGGCACAATGACGAGAGCGGAGGTCACGGCGGCAGCAGTATGAGGTCAGGCAGTGGCACAATGACATTCTGGAGGCGGCAAAAACAGTATTGGGCCACAGAGGGGACACAATGATCAGTGTGGAGGTCACGACAGCAGCAGCATGAGATCGGGCAGTGGCACAATGACATTCTGGAGGCGGCAAAAACAGTATTAAGCCACAGAGGGGCACAATGAAAACAGTGGGAGGTCACGACAGCAGCAGCATGAGATAAAGGCAGAGGCACAATGACTTTCTGGAGGCGGAAAAAAGTATTAGGCTACAGAGGGGCACAATCACACAGTGTGGGGGTCACGCGGCAGCAGTTGAGATCAGGCAGTGGCAACATGACATTCTGGAGCGGCTAAACAGTATTAGGCCACAGAGTGGCACAATCACACAGTGTGGGGGTTTCACGGTGGCAGCAGTATGAGATCAGGCAGTGGCACAATGACATCCTGGAGGCGGCTAAACAGTATTAGCCACAGAGTGGCACAAGCACACAGTGTGGAGGTCACGGCGGCAGCAGTATGAGATCAGGCAGTGGCACAATGACATTCTGGAGGCGGCAAAACAGTATTAAGCCACAGAGTGGCACAATCACACAGTGTGGAGGTCACGACAGCAGCAGCATGAGATCAGGCAGTGGCACAATGACATTCTGGAGGTGGCAAAACAGGAGGAAGCCACAGAATGGCACAATGACTGAGAGCGGAGGTCACGGCGGCAGCAGCATGAGGTCAGGCAGTGGCACAATGACACAGTGTGGGGGGCACGGCAGGAGTCACCGCAGCAGAAATGAGGTCAGAGAGTGGCACAATGACATTCCTGGAGGGGGCCCAAAACAGGAGGAAGCCACAAGAGTGGCACAATAAACTGAGAGCGGAGGTCACGGCGGCAGCAGCATGAGGTCAGGCAGTGACACAAGACACAGTGTGGAGGACATGGCAGCAGCCATAGTAGCAGCATGAGGTCAGACAGGGGTAAAATGACACAGTGTGGATGTCACGGCAACAGCACAGCAGCAGCAGCATGGGGTCATAGAGCGGCACAATGACAAGGTGTTGAGGTGGGTGGAAATACCGCCCTGGTAAAGATGGTGGTGGGCAGATGGAGAAACTGGCAGCAGATTGTGGGATCAGGCGGGTGGCGGCATCAGAATAGTGGCTGAGGCAGGTAGTTTGAACCCAGACTGACGCCTAAGGCATTGGTGGTGGAAATCCGGGCCCCGATCCACGCCTGATTCATCTTGACAAAGGTCAGTCTTTCCACATTTCCCGTTGGACAAGCGGTTCTTCCTTGGGGGTAACGATGGCCCCCGCCGCACTGAACACCCGCTCTGATGCCAACTACTGGCCGGGCAGGACAGCTTCTCCACTGCAAACTCGGCAAGTTGCGGCCAAACGTCCAGTTTGGCTGCCCAGTAGTCCAGCGGATCTTCTAACTGAGGGGGCAGAGTCTGTCCAAGTAGGCCAAAACCTGTTGGTTCAGGGACTGCCCGGGTCCTGCTGCTGCTGCTGCTGCTGGCGACTACCAGCAGCTGCTCATCAGTGACTCCAGACTTAGGTTACTACTGATGGAGCTGGTACTGCTCCTACCCCCCCACCTTCCCCAGCAGCCGGGGGCAGTAGACGTGAGCGCTGAGGAACCCCCCGGTCAGACCTGTCAGAGGAGGGACGATGCCGCACATAGGCAGCGGCCAACTGATTATGGAGGATTTCCCTATAGTTTTTGAGTTTGTCTTCCCTCTCAATAGCTGGGAAAAAGGCTCCCTTTTTGGGACCGGTAGGCGAGGGTCCAATAGGGTGGAGAGCCAGAAGTCATCCCTCTGCCGGATGCTGACTTTTGGGCTGTCACTAGCCAGGCAAATAAGCATGCTGTGGGCCATCTGCACAAGTGACTCCGGGGGGCTCCCTGCCTCCATTTCCACTGTAAAACTGCCACGGTGCTTGGGGTCATCTGCCTCATCTTCCTCATCTCTTATCCACCTCCTCCAGCTGCTCCTCTCCTCCTCTCTTTTTCACCTGGGTAGAAAATCCACTCATTTCACCCAAAAATGCTTCTGCTCCAATGTACTCCTCCTCCTCCTCCATTTCAGTCCCCACCGGACTCATGTGGCCACGAGATGTAGTCGCCACGTCTCCAGTCCCCTGCCCAGACAGATTTTTCAGCATCTGTTCCAGGACATGAAGCAGGGGAATGACGTTATTCATCCCGTAGCCCCTGGCGACTGAACAAATAACGTGGCCTTCCTCGAATGGCCTCAACAAACGGCAGGTGTCACGCATGAGCTGCCACTGGCTGGCATCAAATTTTACACAGGGGAGTACTTCTGTCTGCCTGGATCATCAAAAAATCGTTAATGGCCTTTCTCTATATCATAACAGTGGTCCAACATGTGCAGTCTGGAATTTCCCCAGTGGGGGAAACATCGCATATCAGAGTGTGTTGGGGGAGGCCGTTCTGCCGCTGCAACTCGAGGAGGGTGTTCCTGGCTTTGTACAAATGGATATAGTGCATGCACAGTTTCTTGGCCATTTTCAAAAATGTTCTGAAGATGGTGGAAGATTTTCAGGAACCTTTTCACAACCAGATTTAACACGTGCACCATGCAGGGCGCATGGACCATCCCTCCTCGGGGGCAGCGCGGACACCATGTTCCTCCCATTGTCCGTCCCCATGGTTCCGATTTGCAGTTGGCACGGAGAAAGCCACACATCGATTTCTTGCTGCATGACGCGGAGCAGTTCCTCCCCTGTGTGACTTCGTTCGCCGGGGCAAGCCAGGTGTAGAACTGCATGACACCGCTGTGCCCTACACCGGTGGTCTGATGGAGCAGTACTTGTGGAGTTGAGATGGTGGTGGTGGTGGAGGAGGAGGAGGGGGAAACTTTGGGCGCAGGTGCAGCAGTTGACAACGTGAGGAGAAAGCGGCGTCTCCTGTCCAAGTTGTTTGGTGGCCTGGGCTGGAAGCACATTCACCCAGTGTGCCGTGAAGGACATGTACTGGCCCTGACCGTAGTTACAGCTCCAGACGTCCACGCTGCCGTGCACCTTGGAACAAACCGATAAGCTAAAGGGACTGACCCCACCTTCTGTTCTACATATTTTTTAAAGTGCTGGTACTGCCCTTTTTGGAAAGAAATTACGGCTTGGAACTCTCCATCTGGGCTCGGCAAAAAGTCATTAGTTCTCTGAACGGTGCAGAGTCCACCATTTGGAAAGGGAGGGGACTGCATAACCAACAATTTGGGAAACAGGAGCACGGTCAGCTGCTGCCCCTTACGATCGCTGGACGCAAACCGTTGTTCTCTTTGCAATCGCCTCGCTGAACGCTGCTGGCGCCATGAGTAGCGAGGGCGGAGCATCTGGACCGAGAGATGATGTCAAAGAGAAACAGCTCCCTTCTGAAGAGGTGGTGGAGCCTTGACTGGCTGCAAAGGCATGCATGCCACTGGGCGCTTTCTGCTGGGTGTTTTCTGCGGCGGCAGGATGGACCCCCACATCTCAGCCACGTTTCTCCCAGGCCACCGGATGGGACGCTGCATTGTGTTGACGCAAGGCCGTGGTGCCAACGTTAGCTCCCTGGCCACGCTTCACTTTCGGCCCACAGATTCTACATATACCCATATTCGGCACCCCGGGGTCTTAGCAAAGAAACTGCCACACTGCCGATATCGGGTTTTAAACCCCCAACGCACGCACTGAGTGACTACTGCCGCCGCTGCCCCCCGCTGACCCCTGTGCTGCAACTTTCTTGGATATCGAAGCGGGTTTTTTACCCGTGGCGCTTGGCTCCCGACCTCACAACTGCTGCTATCCTGCTGACTCACGGCCAACACGACCCACTTGCTGGGTGCGCTGCTGCCTGACGCGCAAGCTGACGCCCTCTTCTCCTGACGATGATGAAGCCCTTGCCTCAGCCCGCTCCTAAGTGCGGTCGGCTACAAACAACATCTATTTGTGTTTCATCGTCACTGCTGTCCTCATCACCGGGCTTTGTATGCCGAGGCTAACCTCTCACAAAATGACCTCCCATGCCCCTCTCCACATCTATACTTTGCCGCCTACTGAAAGAATGAGGCGATATTGGCCCCATTTCTTTGCTGCCAAGTATCTGCTGACTGCCCTCCTCAAATTGTTCATCCTGGCTATAATAGTGGCGCTGAGCCCAGACCACATAGTAATCTCTGGCTGAGGAACCGGATGGGATAAAGGCGGGCTGAGGACAGGTGAGGCCGCTGACCCGCTCCCGGGCCATGCCAACTAAGTGTTGTGTCTGAGGTTCCCACCGACTCTTGGCTGGGGTTGTCATATGTCATCTGGGAGGAAAAGGGTGACCCAGTCAACCAATCAAGAACCCTTGGGGTTTCTGAACAACACACGGCCGCTAGATGACAGGCAGTTTTTGGCCTCACTGATGACCCCTGTTGCGACGTCCCCTTGCTGTGCCTGTGACCTGGGCCTGTTCCAGGGATGTTTGTGCCACTGCCACTCGCAGGTGCAGAGCCTGCCACCTCTCTGTCTGACATACTGTTTGTTCTAAGATGTACAGACACTGTGTGTTGATGATAGCTGTATATGATAATATACACCCTGTTTTTTTGACTCCAAATGAACCAGTAACAAGCTTCGGTAACCCTTGGATATAAATTGCGCTCCACAAATGGCCAGGAAAAATTTATTGTATGTGTCGTTTAAAAACCTGTGTGTTTTACTAAATGTAAAAGCACAAACAGGCTTAATTAACCATCGGATATGAATTAGGGTACAGGAAAAATGTATATTTTTGGCGTTGAAAAAGACGGTTTATTTTTGTCAGCACACCGCAAAACAACGCTTAATTAACCCCCGGATGTAAATTGGGGCCAAAGAATTGAGCCCCACCAACTAGTACCTTTTTAGCGTGTTACAATTGCGTGTTTTCTACTCCACACAACAAGAGAAACAGTTGTAATTAACCTTTGCTTGTGAATTAGGCTACAGGAAAAATTTATATATTTTGGGGTTAAAAAAAAGACGGTTTCTTTGGGGTCAAACACACCAGCAAACAACGCTTTTAAATTTAAACCCCCGGATGTAAATTTGGGACAAAAGAATTTAGCACCACAAACTAGAGCTTTTTAGCAAGTTACAATTGCGTGTTTTCTACGCCACACAACAAGAGATACAGTTGTAATTAAAACCTTTTCTTGTGAATTAGGCTACAGGAAAAATTTATATATTTTGGCGTTCAAAAAGACGGTTTATTTTTGTCAGCACACCAGCAAAACAGCGCTTAATTAACCTCTGGATGTAAATTGCGCCAAAGAATTGAGCCGCACAAATAGTAGCTTGTAGCGTGTTTACAATTGCGTGTTTTCTACGCCACACAACCAGAGATACAGTTGTAATGAACCTTTGCTTGTGAATTAGGCTACAGGAAAAAATTTTTATATTTTGGCGTTGAAAAAGACGGTTTATTTTTGTCAGCACACCAGCAAAACAACTCTTAATAAAACCCTGGATGTAAAAAGACACAAACAATTGAGCCGCAAAAACTAGTAGCGTGTTACAATTGCGTGTTTTCTACACCACACTACAAGAGATACAGTTGTAATTAAAACCCTTTTCTTGTGAATTAGGCTACACGAAAAATTTATATATTTTGGCGTTGAAATAGAAGTTTTCTTGTGGTCAGCACAGCAGCAAAACAAAGCTTAATTAACCCCTGGATGTAAATTGCGCCAAAGATTTGAGCCCCACAAACTAGTAGCTTTGTACCGTGTTTTTCAATTGGCGTGTTTTCCTTTCTAACGCCACACAACAAGAGATTTCAGTTGTAATTAACCTTTGCTTGTGAATTTTGGCTACAGGAAAAATTTATCTATTTTGGCGTTGAAAAAGACGGTTTCTTGGGGTCAGCACACCAGCAAAACAACGCTTAAATTAACCCCTGGATGTAAATTGCGCAATAGAATGAGCAGCCCCAAAAAAGAAGTAGTATTTGTATTGCAAAAACGCTGTTTCTTTAAATGAATACAACAGGAACTGGCTTAGATCGCACTTGGATATTGAATGTATATGCAGCTGCAGTGGACGCACACTGGATTTCATATCCAATACCCCAAAAAATTAGAAATAGGACATTAAGAAACAGTCTCGAGACAAGCGAGACACCCCACCCGAAATCGCTATATAAAAATCAATTCTTCAGTAAGAGCTATCAGCCGCGGCAGCACCTTCCCTATGAGCACAGTGAGAGAGTGTGAGCTCCCGGCGTCGGGGCCCCGGATTTTATATAGTGCGGTGAGTCACAGAATTCCGCCGGTTCTCTGATTGGCTTCCCCCTCTGCACATGTCATTCAGGCTATGCCCTTCTTCCCCCCAGAGTGCTTTGCCCCATGTGGCGCCATGTGCTCGCAGCCCTTTTATCAATCAAAAGCACACTTCGTTTTACCCAAGTACCCCAAAGTTCGACTTTTGTTCCGAAACCGAAGTTATCCTGAAATTCTAAACGAATTCCACTTCGTTAGAATCGATTCGCCCATCTCTCGTTGTGGATGTTAATTCCAGCTTCAACAGCCCTGTTTGGGTGTAAGAATGTTGTTCCTCTCCCATAGACTTTAATGGTCATCAGCGATAATCTGCTATCGACTATCAGATATCGTCATGATAATTGCCGATATCGACTATTGAATCGATAACGATAGTTGACACAATCGCTCATCACTAGTTACCAGTGAATGACGTGGAAGTTCGTATTTATCATTTGTCTGAAAATCGGCGCTCACTAAAGACTAAGTAGGATCTGAAAATTAGGTCTAAGACTGTTTTTTTTTTTTTTTGCCTATAGCAAACAATCAGGGCGCCCCTTCTATTTTTTCAGAGCACTATATAAAAAAATGAAAGGGGAGCTCTGGTTGGTTGCTATGGGTAACAAACAGTGTCTGCTAATTTGAAGCTGATTAGAGGGTTCGGTTATAGCTTTTTGTCAAGGAAATGCTGAATATTATGGATTGTTTTCCTACATTAATTTCTGCTTTGCCCCTTGCTTACATACCTTCTGTTTCCTTCTACCTTACCTTATATACTGTATACCCTCCTGGTCAGGTCCTCTTTCCTTTTGTACCAGTTTTCCACTTATATGGTTGATGATTACTGTTCTTCTTTTTGTCATATGTATGTACACAAGGCAATATTTAGAGCTCAATGCCTGGACAATAGACTAAGCCAGTAGGAGGCAATATAAGCCCCAATGCTACTTGGCAGAAATATACCTTGTGCCGATAATTAATTAGCAGCAGCTCACACTCCCATCTACCAGAAGGGAAACTGAGTTAAAAAAAAACTGCACATTGGATAAGTACCAGTTCACATCAGTATTCATAAGAGCCACAAGATCATAAAAGAGGTGACTTACCAAATATGAGGTATTAGTTGATACAATGGGTGCTCATTTTCTTGCGAGTCCCTACACTAACAGTTAACAGTTAGTGGATAGGTGTGTGAGCTACTACTCATTAGTTATCTGCACCTTTTATAGCTCTCCCAAGTTGAACTGGGCTTATATTGCCTCCTACTGGCTTAGTCTATTGTCCAGGCATTGAGCTGTAAGTATGGCCTTGTGGTTGTGTATTTGAGTAAATAATGTCTTATTTTTCTGTGATTTTTGTCTTATGTATTCAAGTCCTTTTTTGTCTGTACAGTGCTGTGGAATCAATGGTGCTTTAAAATACATAATATTAATTCTGTTTGTCAATGGCTATAAGAAGTTATATTTTTATTAACCAGCACACTTTTGGTCACTTTGTATCCAGATACAATACTGTACAATATCTTAAATAAGTATTACGAATTTGATTTGAGTATTTAATATTTCCTAGTCATACAAAATATATTTCTGTTAGTTATGATGGCAACATGGTGGAGATTATAGGGCATTTAACACTTTTGTCCATGTTATAACATGATCCTGAGTAGTGTTGAGCTTTGGATTTGGATCAATGGCAAATTCAATTCACATCTTAGCAATTCAGATAGGCCCAACTTACATTTTTGGTGAAAATTTCCAAAACAATGTAACTAGAGATGGGCGAATCGATTCTAACGAAGTGGAATTCGTTTTTTAGAATTTCAGGAAAACTGTCGGTTCGTACGGGAATCGAACTTTGGGGGTGATTGCCGGGAAGAAGTGTGCCCTTTTCATTGAATTAAAATGGGCCTGCGAGCACTGGCGTTAACATGGGGCAATGCACTCTGGGAGGGATGAAGGGCATAGACTATGCATGACATGTGCAGAGATGCAGCCCATTCAAGAGGACCGGGGGGATTCTGTGACGTCACCGCACTATATAAGGCCCGGAAGCGCGCCGCTGGGAGCTCACACTCCTCTCACTGTACGACAGGGAAGGTTGCTGCTGGAGGGGTGATTAGCGCTTTCTGAGAACTGATTTTTACACAGCGGATTTTTGTGGGGTGTCTCAGCTTTTCTAGAGACTGTTCTCTGAATGTTCCTATTTCTGATTTTTTGGGGTATTGGATCTGAAATCCAGTGTGCGTCCACTGCAGCTGATATACATTAATATCCAAGAGGGATCTAAGCCAGTTTCCTGTTGTATTCATTTAAAGAAACACGCGTTTTTACAATAACAAATACCACTTCATTTTCTGGTGCTCAAATTCTATTGCGCAATTTTTATCCACGGGGTTAATTAAGCGTTTGTTTTGTGCTGGTGTGCTGACAAAAAAATAACCGTCTTATTCAAACACCAGATATATATATTTTTTTTTGGTAGCCTTAATTCACAAGCAAAGGTTAATTACAATTGTATCTCTTGGTTGTGTGGCGTAGATAAATTAAGACATTGATAACACGCTATCAAAAAGCATACTAGTTTGGTGGGTGGCTCAATTCTATGCGGCAATTTATCCAGGGGTTCATTAAGCGTTGTTTTGTCTGGTAGTGCTGACTAAAATAAACCGGTTCTTTTTCAACGCCTACAATATTTATATTTTTTTTGGTTAGCCTAATTCACAAGCAATGGTTAATTACAATTTTAATCCTCTTGTTTGTGTGGCGTAGAAAATACACCATTGTAAAACGCTACAAAGCTACTAGTTTGGGGTTGGCTCAATTCTATAGCGCAATTTACATCCACGGGTAATTAAGCGTTGTTTTGCTGCTGTGCTGACAAAAATAAACCAGTCTTTTTCAACGCCAACCAAATATATATATTTTTTTTTGGTTGCCTAACTTCCACAAAGCAGAAGTTAATTACAAATTTTATCTCTTGTTGTGTGGAGTAGGGAAAATACACGCCCCATTGTAACACGCTACAAAGGACTTACTAGTTTGTGGTGGCCTCAATTCTATGCGCAACTTTAATTCCAGGGTTAATTAAGGTTTTGTTTTGCTGGTGATGTTGACAAAAATAAACCGTCTTTTTCAACGCCATTATATATTTTTTTTTTGGTAGGCCTAATTCTCAAGCAAAGGTTAATTACATTTTGTATCGTCTTGTTGTGTGGGCGTTAGAAAATACACCCATTGTAACACGTACAATGCTACTAGTTTTGTGTGGTGCTCAAATTATATTGCGCAATTTACATCTGGGTTAATTGAAGCGGTTGTTTTGATGCTGTGCTGACAAAATAAAAACCGTCTTTTTCAACGGCCAAAATATATACATTTTTCACTGTTAGCGTAAATTCATGGTACGAAGGTTAAATTAAGCCATGTTTGTGCTTTTACATTTGCTAAAAACTCCAGTGCTTGTAAACGACAAATAAAGTAAATTTTTCCTGGCCCATTGGTGCGAGCAGCAATTCTATATCAAGGGTTTACCACAAGCTTGATACTGGGTTCATTTGGAGTCAAACACAGGGTGTATATTTATCATTATCAGATAGCTTCATCAAACAGTGACTGTACATTTTAGAACAAACAGTATGTCAGACAGAGCAGGTGGAGGCTCTGCAACTGCGAAAGTGGCGAAGTGGCAACAAAACATTTTCTGAAACGGCACAGGTCGGGCAGCACAGCAAGGGGACGTCGCAAGCAAGGGGTTCACTCGGTGAGGCCACAACTGCGCTGTCATCTACGGCCGTGTGTTGGTTCAGGGCAACCAAGGGTTCTTGATTGGTTGACTAGGTCATCCTCTTCCTCCCAGATGACATCGACAACCCAGCCAAGAGTCGGTGGGAACCTCAGACTAACAAACATTAGTTGGCAGGCCCGGGAGCGGGGCGGTCAGCGGCCCTCACCTGTCATCAGCCCGCCTATGTCCCATCCAGTTCCCTCAGCAGGGATTACTATGTGGTCGGGTCAGCGCCTTCTAATAGAGAGATGAACATTTGAGGAGGGCAGTCAGCAGCTACTTGGCAGCGAAAGGAAATGGGGCCAATATCCAGCTTCTTGCAGTAGGCGGCAAAGTATAGATGTGGAGAGTGGCATGGGGGGGGGGGGAGGTCATGTGGTGGAGAGGTCAGCCTCGGCCTTACCATGACACGGTGATGAGGAAAGAGTGACGATTGAAACACAAATAGATATTGATTTGTAGCCGACCCGCACTTGGGTGCGGGTGGGGTCGAGCAAGGGCTTCATCATCGTCAGGAGGGACAGAGGGCGTCAGCTTGCGCGGGTCAGGGCATTTTTTAAAGCGGCGCAGCCAGCAATTGGGTTCCCGCCCCCCCCCCCCCCCCCCCCCCCCCCCCCCCCCCCTGGGGGGGGGGGGGGGGGTGTGGCAGGGATTTGAGTCAGGCAGGGTAGCAGCAGTGTGAGGTCGGGAGCCAGCGGCCACGGTTGTAAGAAAACCGCTTCGCAGGTCCAAGACGAGTAGCGGCACAGGGGCTCAGCGACGGCAGCGGCGGCAGAGTAGTCACTCAGTTGCGGAGCGTTGGGGTTTAAAATCAGTAACACTCGGAAGGTGTGGCAGTTCTTTGCTTAAGACACAGGGAGGATCCGAAGATGGTATATGTAGAATCTGTGGGCAGAAAAAGTGAAGAGTGGCCAGGGAGCTAACGTTGGCACAACATGGCCCTGCGTCACACATGCAGCGTCACCATCGGTGGCTGGGGAGAAGAATAGTACGTTGGCTAAGATTTGGTGGTCCATCCTGCCGCTTGCAGCGGAGCAGACAGCGGCCGTGGCACGCATGCCATTTCAGCCAGTCAAGGCTCAACCACCTCTGCAGAGAGCAGCTGTTTCTCTTGACATCCTCTCCCGGCTCCAGAGGAGGGGAATGCTCGGCTCCTCGCTATCATGGCAGCCAGCAGTCGTTCTGGAGAGCGATTGTAATAAAGAGAAACAGTATGCGTCCAACCATCATAAGTGCAGCAGCTGACCGTGCTCCTGTCTTCCAAGTTGTTGGTACTTGCTAGTCACTCCCTTTCAAATGGTGGACTATGCACCATTCAGAGAATAATGGCTTGTTGCGAGCCGGGAGAGAGCTTTGGAGGAGATTCCAAGCCCGTTAAATTTCTTTTCCCAAAAAAGGTGGTAAAGAGTCTAGTACCAGACACTTCATATATTTGTAGCATCAGAAAGTGGGTCAGTCCTTGAGCTATATCGGTTTGTTCCAAGGTACACGGCAGCGCGGACGGGTTGGAGCTGTTAACTACGGTCAGGGCAGTACATGTCCTTTACGGCCACTGGGGTGAATGTGTTCCTGCCCAGGCAACACAACAACTTGAAGGAGACGCCGCTTTCTCCTCATGGTTGTCTAAACTGCTTGCTCTACGCCCAAGTCCGCCTCCTACTCCATCCACCACCACCCACCATTCAGCCTCCACAAGTACTGCTCCATCATACCACATGTGTAGGCACAGCCGGTTTGTCACGCAGTTCTACACCTAGTTGCCTCGGCGAAAAGAAGTCACACAGGGGGAGGAAACTGCTCGTCGTAATGCAGCAAGGAAATCGATGTGTGGCTTTCTCCGCGCCCAACTGCAAATCGGAACCATGGTGACGGGACAATGGGAGGGAACATGGTGTCCGCGCTGCACCGAGGAGGGATGGTCCCATGCGCCCATTGTGCATGGCGCCTCGTCGTGTTCATCTTGGTTTTTGTAAAAAAGGTTCTGAATGAAGGTCTTCCACGATCTTCAGAACATTCTGGAAAATGGCCAGGAAACTGTGGCATGCACTTTTATCATTCGTACAAAGCCAGGAAACACCCTCCTCGAGTTGCGCGGCAGAACGGGCCTTCCCCCCCAACACGCTCTGAAATATGCGATGTTTCACCCGCTGGAATTCCCGCCTGCACATGTTGGACGATCTGTATGAACAGAGAAAGGCCATTAAACGATTTTTGAGATCCAGGGCAGACTGAAATGTATCCCCTGTGTAAACTTTGATGTCAGCCAGTGGCGTCATGCGTGACACCTTGCAGTTTGTTGAGGCCATTCGAGGAGGCCACGTGGTTATTGTACAGTCGCCAGGACTACGGGATGATTAACGTCATCCACTGCTTCTTGTCTGGAACAGATGCTGGGAAAATCTGTCTGGGCAGGGGACTGGAGATTGTTGGCGATCATTCGTGGCCACATGAGTCCGGGTCGGGGTGGGGACTGGAAATGGAGGAGAGTGGAGGGAGGAGGACATTGGAGCAGAAGCATTGTTGGTGAAATGAGTGGATTCTTCTACCCAGGTGACTCAAGAGAGGAGGGAGCAGGAGAGCTGGAAGGAGGTGGATGGAGATGAGGGAAGACGAGGCAGATGACTTCCCAAGCACCGTGGCAGTATACAGTTGGATATGGAGGCAGGGAGCCCTCGGAGTCACTTGTGGCAGATGTCCCGCAGCATGCTTATTTGCCTGGCTAGTGACAGGCCGAATAGTCCGATCCGGCAGAGGGATGGGACCTTCTGGATTCTCCATCCCTATTGGACCCTCGCTTACGGTCCAAATGGGAGCCTTTTTCCCAGCTATTGAGAGGGAGACAAACTCGAAATACTATTAGGGGAAATCTCCGTAATCAGTTGGCCGCTGCCTTATGTGCGGCATCGTCCCTCCTCTGAAGTCTGACCGGGGGGTTCCTCAGCGCTCACGTACTACTGACGCGCGCTGTGATGGGGGTAAGGTGGGGGGGTAGAGCAGTACCAGCTACATTTTCAGGCAGTAACCTAAGTCTGGAGTCACTAATGAGCAGCTTCCTTCACCGCCTAGTGAGGTGGGCAGTCTACCAGCAGCAGCAGCTGCAGGCAATGCGAGCATTCCCTGACCAACAGGTTGTGGCCTACTTGGGACAGCACTCTGCCACCCCAGTTAGAAGATCCGATGGACTACTGGGCAGCCAAAACTGGATGTTGTGTCGCGAACTTGCCGAGTTTGCAGTGTGAGAAGCTGTATGCGTCCAGGCCAGTAGTGTGGCACAGGAGCGGGTGTTCAGTGCGGCGGGGGCTTCGTTACCCCAAGGAGAACCCGCTTGTCCTATCGGAAATGTTGAACGACTGACCTTTGTCAAAGATGAATCAGGCCGTGGAGTCGGCCAGGATGTCCACCACACCCAATGCCTTAGGCGTCAGTCTGGGTTCAAACTACCTGCCTCAGCCACTATTTTCATGATGCCGCCCTCCCGCCTGATGCCACTCATCTGCTGTTGTTTCTCCATCTGCCTACACCGTCTTACCAGGGACCACTGGTATTGCCCCCACTCAAACACTCTGTCATTGTGCCACTCTATGTGCTCATGCTGCTGCTGCCTGCTGTTGCTGTTTGCGTGACAATCCACACTGTGTTCATTGTGCCATCTCTGCGGCCTGGGACTGTTTTTGCCACTCCAGAATGTCATTGTGCCACTCTCTGACCTCATGCTGTTGCTCCTGTCATCACCTCCACTCTCTTCATTGTGCCACTTCTGACCTCATGCTGCTGCCGCCGTGACTCCGCTCTCAAGTCATTTGTGGCCGCTCTGTGGCCTAATACTTATTTTGCCACCTTGCAGAATGTCATTGTCATCTCTGACCTCATGCTGCTGCTTTGACTCCTGTAGTGCACTCCACACGGTGTCATTGTGCCACTGTCTGACCTCATGCTGCTGCCGAGGCTGCTGCCGTGCCCTCCACACTGTGGCCTACTCCTGATTTTGCCACCTCCAGAATTTGATCATTGTGCCACCTGTCGCCCCTGACCTCATGCTGCTGATGTGGGCTCTTTGCCCCGCCTGTGCCCTCACTCTGTGTCATTGTGCCAATGTCCCTGCCTTAGCTGCTGCTGTTGCTCCTGCCGTGCCCCTCCACACTTGTCTTTGTACCACTCTTTGGCCTACTCCTTTTTTGCCAGCTCCAGAATGTGTCATGTGCCACTGCCTGACCTTCTCATGCTGCTTGCCTCCGTGACCTCCACACTGTGTCATTGTGCCACTTTGCGGACTGGTACTGTTTTTCGCCACTTCCAGATTGTCATTGTGCCACTGTCTGACCTCATGCTGCTGTGGCTGCCGCCGTCACTCCACACATTCTGTCACTAATGTTGACAACTGAGCTCTAGTTTGTTTTTTTCCAGTTTTTTGCGCCGACTTTATCAGGCACGTTTGCTTCAGTTTTTTGGTCTTTTTTGCCCCCAAAAAGTCCCCCGGGGGCATTTTAAGTGAAGCTTCAAAGGGAGCGGCGGCGTCATGTGCGTGTCTACTAAAACACAACTTGTTTGAAGAAAAACCCAAGCTCCCTTGCATTTTTTAAGCATGGCACAATTTTTACAGCCCCCTGCAGGCCGGGGGCACCCTAAAAACTGTTTTTTAATGATTAATGCCGAAGTAATTCGGACCGAAACGAATTTTTGTCGGAAAATTCGGCGAAGTGACCGAACCGAATTTTTGAGAAATTCGCCCATCTCTAAATGTAACCAACCCCTAAAATGGGCTTATGGTTAGGATTTGTAAAGGCTTTAAGGGGTTAAACTTTCACTTTGCTCAGGCCCACTTTTTCTGGCCAAACTTTGTTGCTGTCATTGATAACAATGGGTAACACCATCACACTTTTGGTTTCCTTAGGCTACTCTATTTTTTTAAAAACCACAGTTTTTCGGTGTTACATAGCCTCCAACTTTGTGTCCAATGTCATCTCTATTTTTAATGACATCATACAAAATTTGGGGAAATATTAGTGGGTTATTCCCCCCCAAAAAAACACTTTGGGGCGCCAAAAAAATTTTTTAAAAAAGGGGCCCCCGCCCACCACAACCAGTCTGATTTTACAAAGGGAAGACAAACTCCCCATGAGGGTAAAAGCCAATTGTCCATTTTAGAGAAAAAAATTTTTCCCAACCCAAATCTGAAAATCAGAAAAAAACCTAGATCAAAAACCCCTTTCTCCAAATTAATGACCTGAGGGGGGTGGAGGACATATGGTAAGTTAAAACCCAAAAAAACCCAAAACTTTATCCCAATTAGGGGTTTAATCTCCTAAATAAATTTGGCTAAAAAATAAGCATGGCCACCCGTTGCACCCGCCGGGGCCCCCAATTGGAGAAACCCCGAGGCCCAAGGGAATGGGAAACTGAAAGATCTACACCAGGTGGGATAATCTGTCCACATGACAACTATTAGTCACATACTCCAGAAGTTTTACCTTTATGGAAGAGTGGCAAAAAAATCCCTTTGTGAAAGCTATTTAGGAAGCATGTGCAAGAATGGGCTTGGCAATGGAACCCAAAAATAAAATTTTTGGCTTAAAAGCCTTGTGGCTTGGTGACACTTGACACACATTTACAATTCTGTATCTATGTAGTAAGCACCAGTGCGAAACTAAAAACATGGGGATGGGGCAAGCCCTTCAGGAGAAAAGCTTTAAAAAGTAACCTCAAATGGGGAAATTTAATGGGGGCCCAAACCCCAACCCCGGAAAAAGCCTAAAGAAAGTAACCGGTCTTCTGTCATGTTACTTTTAAACCCTGCCTGTTTAAAAGGGCAATGCCCTAGTTGGGAAAAAAAGGGTAGAAAATTTTAAATATTCTGAAATTTCAACAAAATCCAAAAAAAAAAAAAAACACTAACTTTTCAAATATTTTAAAATGATAAAAATAGTAAACATAATTTATATAAAACATGCCAAAAATAATAATGTGAACGAAGAATTCCACACAGGGGAATCACCATTAAAATAAAAAAATAATAAAGGCACAACTGATTTATATGATCCTCTTCACTTTTAGAAAAGAAATAAAAGTTAATCTGTAAGTTCCATATGCCACAATTTGGTACCCCTAAAAACACTATTACCCCAAAAAAAGCCAAAAAATTTTTTTTAACCTTCTCACAAAAATGTTAAAATCCCCCAAGAAATTTTGAAATTTTTTCATACAAAACGACCCAAGATTTTTTACATTTTTAAATTTTTTTTACTTTTTAATTTAAAGGGGCCCCAAAAAAAAATCAAACATACCCCAGTCCCCCCCCACAAACCCCCCAAGTAAAAAGGCAAAATTTTCCCCGTTTTTTTAGTTAGCCAACATTTTTTTCCCGTACGATCAACCCAATTGGGAGGGGTTCAAAAGCTTTTGGTTCCCCCTGGAACCTCTTACCCTCGATGACAAAAACGTAGCTGGTGGAGTCAGAGACCTGGTGCCTTCCACCTTCCCTTTTGGGGTCCAAAAAATGCTAAGGGTTCAGTTCTGGAGACATGCTTGGTGAGTCTAGTACCTTTCCCCTCATTTTCCTTTAGCAAGGCAATAGTCATATTTTAGGTTTGTTTAGTGTTGTTATCATGCTGGAATATTGCCTTGCGGCCTCATTTTTGAAGGAATGAGAACATGCTCTGCTTCAGTTTGCCACAGTACATGTTGAAAAACCCCCAATCGA
>JAODAL010064498.1:0-18692 GCA_025379985.1 Phyllomedusa bahiana
GAGGCCATGCTCCATTCACTAAGCGTATGTTTACACGGCGTTTTTGGACCCGTGTTGGATCCAAAAAGCGCATCCAAAAACGCAACTTTTTTTCAATGAAAAAACCAGCGCTTTTGGATCAAAACCAGCGCGGTTGGATGCAGCAGGACGCCCCCTATAGTTTATTATAGGGCTCCTGCGCGTCTTTGGGACCAAGAATTAATCTGTAAACCCAAAAGGGATCCAAAAACCAGTTAACCCGCCGCTGTTCTATAAACAGCAATGTAAAATCACATTGCTATTTGTTCGATACGTATTTGAAGTCCAACAGACGGACCCAAACACGTATCGAAAGGGCGTATTTACACATCAAAGACGCTGTGCATATGCCCTTACAAGGGACATGATCCCCCCCTTTTGTTTTGGGGATAAATCTGGTAAAAGAAGCTGAAAACTGGGGAGCTTTGGGAGCACGGGTGGTCATTAGGGAAGTGAAGGGGGAATGTTCACACGGCGAAATTTGAGGGACGACTTGGTGCATAAGGAGCGCAAACCCCCAAAAGATACCCCGCAGGGTTTTCTTTGGGTGCACGGAATGAGAAAAAAGAAGCGACACGTCACTTCTTTTGGATTCTTATGCGCTGTTGAAAGTGAAATGGAGCGGGGCCGTAGCACTGTTGAAAGTACGCACTATACCCCTTGATTTAATTTTTTTTTTAAATCATTTGTGCTTCTAGTACTAGCCTTTTTCTGAAAGCTAAACAATCCCACTTTTTTTGATATACCTTATTTTCTCCTTCGGCAACCAAGCGAATTTTAAATACAGAGGGAGATTTCATTATGTATCTAAATTAGCATTTTGATAAATACCGTAATCCCATTTCCAGTAATTCCGAGACAACCTCGCTAGCTTGTATCCTGCAGCTCAGATTTCTAGCTTTGTGACTAGAGTGTTGAGGTAATATTGATGTCTTCGCTTTCATTCCGCGTTCCAAGCATACACTTCTCCAACATGTGATATGGGTGCAACTGCAAGGGGTTAATCTAAGTACTATATAAATCACACTCTTTGTATGCTGCACCCACCCATGGAGAGGAAAATGGGCCCCAAACACCACACTGCTGCTCCTTGGCATTCTCAGGGTTAAACACTTAGACACACAAACACTGCTCTCCAGTCGTCAAGGAGTTAAAACATTTTATCAAGGGTTATGGAATCTTTGAAGCATAAAAACACCAAACTTATTAGTTTTAAGCTTTTAATAGGCAAAAGGTGCAATGATTACAAAAAAAAGCAAACATAGAGACAAATAAGATGATATACATCCTAGCAATACAGTCATAAATTAAAGTGTAGGGAGATTAGAGGTTCTTCTGCTCCTGGGGGCTAGGAGAAATAATTGGAGCACGGTTTAGATAGTGACTGAGCCCACACACTGTGAATGCCTCTGCCATGTTGAAGCCAGATTTCTAGAACTGCCCATTAGTTCAGTATCCCTGGTCCTTCATGACTGGACAGTGAGGTGAAAAGGACCAGGATTCCTTAATGTTGATATCCTTTAATGGAAACTTTTGGGATGTGATGGGGGCATGATCCAGTCAGATACACAGACATGCTACTCAGGCCCCATGTTACACTCTTTGGTAATATGTAATGTAGCCCCGCTGTCAACCAGACAAAGGAATTTCTAGCCAGGATTTATTGACTGTTACTATAGACCTGAACCATTATTGAATAAAGTATGTGATACATTTCATTAAGTCAAGGGTGGAATATCTTGCGAAGAGTCTTTCTGCTCATAGTCTGATTTTGGTTGGTCTGAGTTTGCATGTGGTCCCTTAGCAAAGTACTGGGCTATGGAAACTAAGTGCAACATGTATGAACAGGGCTGTGCCAGTTTTCTAGCGTGCTTTGAGCCAAAAAACCTGCAGTAGCCCTCTTCCATAGATGTATTAACCATCGTACACCAAACCTTGGTGTATTATGCGATAAACACAGCAATTTTAATGTGCCAAAGATGCGGGAGCGTGTCACGCCAGAGTCGTACAATGCACCAAGGTTTGGCACAAAACTGCCGTAACAAGTCCATACCAGTTTCAAAGTGGCATGACAGACTACTTTTGGCATAGAATGGGACACATTTATAAAGTGCTGTGAGACACTTTCATACAGACTGTTGGATCTTACACTATTAAAAACCAGTAAAACTGGTGAGTCGGTGCCAGGTTCATACATGTGTGTACTGTACATATAGCTAAAGTTGAGTGAGTCTCATTTAAAAAGAAAAGGTTGAGAAATGTTATAGAATATTCCAGCGTTGGTATAAAAACACAGCTTTATTAGAATAAACGTATGCAAAAATAAGATCCCAAAAGATGATCTCTCGGCTCCGTTTTCTAGCCTAATTCCCTTTTCCACGGCCCTCCCTAAAACCACCCCTTTGGGTTCTTTAAAAGCAATTTTAAAAACCCAATCAACTTCTAGTAACACAAACCCCTTTACATTTAAAAGCCCTATAAATTTACCACCCATTTCTAATATCCCCTTTATCTTAATATATACATCAAATCATTGCGTAGTTCAGCCCATAAGGTATTCTTGTGTTTAAATTTAAAATCCAGTATCTCCCCAAATTTTTTTACTTTCTGTTCCAACCCCCCCCCCCCCTAGGGTATTTTTCGTCCGTAAATTTCTTTGGGCGTCCCCAAAAATAAACGGTAACCACATTTTCCAAGAGAACAAAAGGTTTACCCCTTCTCTCCCCCCGTACAAAAAGATCGTATTGAAAAGGGGGGGGAGAAAAGGGGAACGTCAATTACTTGCTTCGCGGGATCACGAAACAGCGCGACTCCCAAACACCTGACATAATTGCGGGTTGTACTGTACGCCCCGCAATTACGCCGTGGGAACATAGCCCTAAGAGGTTTATTAACTGTCTACTCCATAACATGTAAAATGTTGCAGATCTCCGTGATGTTATTCAACAAAATGCCTTACTGCCCCCGATTTTAAAAAATTTGGTTGTTTTTTTTATCCCTGTCATATGTTCCATGATACATTTTCTTATGGTACAACCTATATACATTTTCCTACATGCTATGCATTCAATTGCTTATATTGCATGGTGTGTACTACAGTTCAAAAACTCTGTATATTATAATTTCTTGTATTCTCTGCATTAGTGAATTTGTCTCTTTTAATCATATCGTGACATACTGTGCATCTTTTATTCCCACATTGGAACGAACCCTTTTGGGATGACCATAATTTGCCTTTATTTTCTTTTATGTACATACTTGGGGATATATAACTTGCTATTGTTCTGCCTTTACGAGGTACACATTGTATTCCCTCATCCAAGATTTTTGATAGTAGTGGATCTTGCCTCAAAATTGGTAACCATCGATTAAATATATGCCTAATTTTATAAAAATCTTGGCTATACTGTATGCAGTGACAACGTTCAGCTTACTATTTTAAACTTTTTTTTCCACAAAATTATTTTCGCTCATTTAAAACCCCTTAAGTGTATAGCCCAAAAATTTTATTTGATGTTCTTTTAAATTAAAATTTTAAGTTTAAGGGATTAATATTGATATATTTTTGGACAGAAGATATTTCCCCTTTCCATACTATCAGAATAACGTCTTTGACTTCCAAAAATGTTAGAATCATTAGATATAGTCTGCCATTTCCACCAGTAGGTTCGCCAATGAGGCCAACTGTAAAAAATATTCTCCATTGAATGTGAAATAATTGTGTTCTATTAAGAATGTAATGGCCAAAAGTAGAAAAATCTTCAATCCTTCTTCATAATCACTGTATCGTGTTAAATAGAATTCAATTGCTCTTTGTGCCAAATCATGTGGGATACTGGAATACAGCCCAGCCACGTTACATGTAACCCATCTATCTTCTTTTTGCCATGGGAAAATTACTGAAGATCTCAATCAATACTTTGCTATCTTTTATATATCCTGGTGTTCTTTGTACTAGGGGTTGAAGTAACTTATCAATCCATATGCTTAGGTGCTCTCCTAATGATTTTTCCCCAATATTATTGGTCTCATACTTGGTGGGAAAATACCTTTTTGTGTTTTTGGTACCCCATAAAAAATAGGAATAACCAGATTTATTGCTAGTAGATATTCTTTCATTTTGGGACTTAATACTCCTAATGACACACCTTCCTCAAGAAGTTTCTCTAATTTTTTAGAAAATATTTTTGTAGGATTTGTTATAGAATATTAGTAAGTCACCCCATCAGGATATTAGTTCTCCTAATTTAAAAAAAAACAAATACCCCTGACGTTTGTGAGTATGCATGAAGGGGTAAATAAATGTAGGGTTGTGTATGGATATATATAATATAATATATAAATATATATAATAATATTTATAATAAAAATATATATATATAAAAGTTTATGTGTATTTTTTATTTTTGCACAACTTGCTGCTCCAAACCCTGAATTGCCCAAGGCATACCAGATGCCAGATTTATGAACCCACATAAGATAGGTCCTAAATTCCTACTGGCTTCCTATATTAGTGAATACTGAAATGTTGAATGTCTATGAAAATACTTTGAGATCAGTGATGGCTCTGCATTTTTACTTATAGTATGGGATACTATGAAGACAAGAATAATCTAAATTTAGGGCCTTTAAAACAATCTTACAACCCGGGGTACAAAAACGGGGACAACCCCCCAATATTTTGCCCCTCCTCCATAATAAATTAATTGGGAGCAGGGGAACTGTTAACCTTTTCCCCAATAGTGATTAAATTTACGTCGACCCACCCCCATGCAATAGTTGTTGAGCGCCAGGTTGAATGGAGGGCCCCCAAAAAAGCATATTACTACTTCGGTTGCACCCAACCTTGGGCCCAATATAATAGTGTCAAGTCGGTAATTTAAGGAAAAAACATCAAAAGCCCCGTTTCAACATTAATCTTATTTGCTCATCAAATTTTTAAACGCTTTTTCTGCTATACATCCTTTCGAACTACAATAGATCTCACACAGCTTTTTCCTGAGACAAGCAGTGTCGCTAGAAAAAAAAATCAAGGGCCCTTTCCTCCCCCCCCCAATGAACAGATGTTTTTGGAATTTATATCACTAATGCTTCATACTACATCAAATTAAACTTGTCTCTTTGCGACCACCAATTAACCAATCTGTAGTAAAAAAGTCATGTGATTTAAAAATTTTTTTTATTTGGGAAGTAATTACGGGATTAAAATTCAGATTTTTATTCCACCCAAACTATGGGGTCATACATCTCGAGCTCCGGCTGCTGGCAGCAATAATAATAATATAATTCGGAGGAGGTATTTAATTGGATAAGGAGTGGAACAGAGATAATTTCCACACCTGATTTAATCATCTTGACAATAGCAGAGCCCTAACTGTACTCTATTTAGCAATACATTCATTTTGCAGAATAGTGAAGAGGAAAGTGCAGGCCAACTCTTTTGACTGTAGCATGTTCGCAGCAAGGCTCCTCTTTTATACTCTGCTGAAAAACATCAAATGAAGAGGAGAACTACGATTTAGCAGGGATTCTGCATGAATTCTCTTCTTTTTATAAAGATCTATACTCCTCTAAAATTACTGAAACACTGAAGACATTAATAGCAATCTAGATCATATTTCTTCCTTTACAGATGAGTAAAAATCCCCATTAGATCAGCCTGCCACAATTACAGGGGATGTCTCACCACACTGTTTCACAGGGCTAGAAACCATTTTCATTCATGCATCCTGTCTCTTCCTCGATAGGTTGTGGCTCGTTCTATGTCAGTGATTAGCATATCTCCTCCATATTCAATTACTCTGACATGAGAGCAGGAGATGTATATCTAAAGTCCAGAGAAGCTCTGAAGCTGTCGGCAGTTCTGTGTGATGGCGTCATCCCTTTTATCAGATAAGAAAAACAGCAGGGCAGAGCAGGTCAGTAACCTAGAGAAACCTGAGTGCACTCAGGGCTGATAAAATCACTCTTCTCTCCTCAACACAGCAAAAAAAAGAAAGCAATATATTTGGAAAATGTCTTCATTTACGGTTTCCTACATGTTGAAATAGTCCAAAACTTAGGCCATGCAGTGGACAGCCTGTTATCAAAACCATAAAAATCAAAGAGACAGTAGTGAGTAGTAAGCTTTAAACCAATGTGAACATGATATCTCGACTGGTTTTTAGAACGGCATGTTTCGGAAAACTTTACATATTTGCATATTTTTAATATAGCAAATATATTTGCTTATATGAGATTAAAATACATGTACTGATATAGGAATATGTATAATATTAGGGATCCACACGCTCACACATTTAGACCAGCTGCTTATACTATTATTATGACACTCGCCAGAGAAATGTGATGGATCGTCTGGGTCAGCCCTGAACTTAGGTGAAGAACTACATTGAAAAGTTGAGTCCCTGAGTCTTCACCCCTTAACCCTTTTAGCAGAGATGTGGACACAGACTGTGGTGCAACTTGTGACACTGTATATAAAACAATAAAGTGGGCTCGACACTAAATGACTGACGTTGATAAAAGATTTTGCCTAATGTGGGATATGGTATTCATGGTGTTGGAAGTGTCTAAGATACTTGACAGCTCCTAGGATTCCATACAACTTCTCCATAGGAAAGAATGTCAAGCACCTGGTATATAGTATCAACCCCAAGAACTATTCTACCTTGTCCAGAAAAAATTTGGACATGTGGAGAGCTCTATATGAGCTTTATTAAATACTCCGAGATCCTTTACTTATTTTTGCCTTCCAGGAATGTAAAAGCCTTTCACCTATTGGCATGTCTTTTGCCTAAATACCAACTTTCAGTTGGAAGTGGGTGAACCTCAACCATGGCATCTTTTTTTTTTTCTAGATCATCATTGGAGATTACAATCTCTCCCAGCTGAAGAGTCCCCCCTTATTTCCTGCGGACTGGATCGGAAGCCTTTGTTTAAGATATAGTTGCCCGGTTGTGAGAGAGATATTATTCTTGTATCCGGTGTGTCCTCCTTTAAGAATTTCAGCTCCGCTCCAAGGACTTTATTCTGCTTGGACTCCATAGAACAGATTGGTTTCTTGAGGGCCAATAATTGGCTGAGCGAATGTTCATAGCAATGTTTGTTTCAAATAATTTTGCCATACAAAAGGCTTTATGGTTTGCTGTTGAGATAGATTGTTCATTGGCTGGTTATATTCTTACCAGCAAATAAATGTCTATGGGCAGAGGGATTAAAATGATCTTTCATTTCAATGCTGAATGATCATTTCTCTGTGCAAATCAAAATGTGAGTGCCAATAAGCTTCCTATATCGTTAATGTTCGTTCCAAAGATCACACGGCTTAATTGTGGGACGTAATTTCGCCAATTGGACAGGGGCGAGGCGGGAGAGGGGGGCCGGAACCTTGCCGGCCAATAGACTATCATTACTAGAGGCTGGTAAATGACCTGTCACTTATCTCCCCCCCCCGCATGGGTTTCGCAGAGCAGGGAGAGGAGCCGTAATCCCTAGTTCTCTATGAGTACTGTGGAGTACCGTACTGACTGGGTCATATTCCAGCTGTAATTCGCACAGTACGTCGCGAATTACGGGCTGAAATACGTGCCCAAATAAGCCGTGTGAACATGGCCTAATAGAAAACACCTGCCTTCCTCCCAAGATTTTTCACTACCAAATAAGAAATTAGAGCCAGCTTAGAATTCTCTGATACAGAAAGATAACCACTGTGTCACACATTATCAATTCTGTGATCCATAGGTCACTAAAATTGGATCCGACTCCACTGGGAACAAGGATGCTTTAACAAAAAATTTAGAGACGGCTACATCGTCAACCGTAGGGAATCCTTTCCACTCCGCTCCTCCTGTTCATTTGTTAAATATTGAATTTTGAAGGACTGTTCATCCCGAGAGCTCTAACTTTTTTCGGCATATCACAGCACCTCTTCCCCCTCCCTCCCCATGCCACAAATTCAGACTGTATACATTCATCACAATCTATGACTTCAAACAATCTTGACATTTTATCCTGAGGAAAGCGGTTTAAATCTTGATTACTGTGGCTTTTTAACAAGGATGAGTTAACCTCATCTAAGACTCTAAGCTCATTCATATATTACCAGGCCTTGGGGAAAACTGACTTCTTCATAAACCATCTGAGGGGCCTACAGCAAGAATATCTCACTACAAAAACCTTTACATAGGAAGTGGATTCTTTAAATTGTGTGATAGCATCATGTACAAAAGCCTTCATGCACAACATCTCGCAGTTAGAGAGCTTCCGTCCCCAGAGCCTTGAGACATCTGTGGATAAAGACAGAATAGCTATTGAGGCAAAACTGATGCTGTCGCTACTACACACAACTACACATCTTGGCAGTGTACAATGCGAAGGGATACACAAACAAAAATATATGAATCTGTACACAGTATACTCTGCACATACACAGCACACATGCAGAAAATAAGTAATAATATAAAGAGAGAAAGAAACCAATTAGCATCTGAGCCTGGTAAGCCGGAAGAAAGCGGAAACCCACCAAGAATTGAAACAGCAGACGCAGACTGGATCCAGTGTGACCACAATCAGACATAGCACGCATAGGTGAACCACCCAAAAATAATACTACTATGAATGTGCTTGGGTTAAAGAGGTATTCTCATTTCTTTGATTACTTCAAAGAAAAAGGCAAAGATAAATAAAAACTATTATCAAATACATTGCGTTCTGATTGTGCTTCTCTTCAGAGTTAGGACAATCTTATGCATTTGCACAAAAGGTTCCCTAGTTACTGGCCACCTCTCTCTGCTCTTTCAGGCTGTAGCAATGGCCAAGATGGTGATGTCACTCTTTGCGTTATTATCACCCTTTTAGAGTTCTGTACCCTTGTACACCGCTGGTTATAAACCTCCAGCACCCACACTCCTCAAGGCCGTTCCCCACGGCAAGGGTTTTCGGCCGGTTTTTCACCGGGTTTTTCGGTTTTTCAGACCGCCTGAAAAACGGCCCGAAAATTAGCACAATTGTGCTCCATGGAAAACCCGTGCAGCAGTCCCCACTGCGCGGGTTTTTTCCCCCCCGCGGTCCGCTCAAAAAACATTGAGCATGTACATTCTTCCGTCCGGTTTCCCGACAGAATATGAACACCTCAATGGGAGGGGGGAGGGCTGTTCTTCTCTCATCGTGGAGAAAAGCCGTCCCACCCCCACGGCCGTGGGGACGGCCGCAAAACCAGACAATTACCGGCCGGCAAACCGACCGGTATTTGTCCACTGCCGTGTGAACGCGCCCTAAACCCGCTCAGCTAGGAAAACATAGCTGATTTGCCAGTCAAATGCTGTAGAACCAACCACAGCCTAACCCGGAAATGTGATTCCACAAACTGGCTGTGGCTCTGTTAAACAGCATGGTGAGAAAACCCTTTTAAGTCAGGAGGACAAACAGTTTACAAAAACAACAGTCCCATACTGTCTGTTAAATGAGTAACAGGAAAAACACCACTGCAACATACAAAATAAATAAGAAGTGGAGTAAATAAAGTCCAACCCTGCAACGACCCCACGAGAAGGAAAAGTGTACTTATCTGCAATACCACCTATTTTCTTTTTGGAAGGACAGAAAAATCTCGGTGAGGCTGGTATCCTATCTTAGCCTCAGCATGCCATATACTTTTTTAAAAAGACTTCATCGATGTGTCCTATCTCCTACATATTCTAGAACATGGATCCAGCCTGCTGTGACTGTTTGCAAATGGAGTGTCCACTTGCACAGCTCTCTATATTCACTTTCTGAATACAGCCCAGCAGACCTCTAGGGCAGTGTTCCCCAACTCCAGTCCTCAGGACCCACCAACAGGGCATGTTTTCAGGATCTCCCCCAGAATGCACTGACCGTAGTGAAATCACCTGTGCAATGCTAAGAAAATCAAGAAAACATGACCTGTTGTTGGGCCTTGAGGACTGGAGTTGGGGACCCCTGCTCTAGGGAACACACATATCAGACATTTATGGCATAGTCTATGGAGACAGGAAATGCCACTTTTAAAAAAAATTTGTTAATACCACTGTCCTAAAATTTTTAGGAGGGGTAAAATCACCATAGGACTGGATTCATATGTAGCCATTGCATCTTGACCTTAAAGTGTGTCCTGAATCTGCAGTGGCCTGTAAGTTAAGTTTGCTTGTTCATAGTCATGTGGTAAATGCAGTTAGTACATGCAGTGACCAAGCTAGCAGGGAGGCGGTCTGCCCCAGGCGGCACTGTATTGATACAGCACACGTGCCAACTATTCTAAACCACCAGAAGAGATGGCAAGTCTCCTGGGTGCCGTTTGTGACGCTTGGATGGTGCGGGCTCAGAGTCTGTATCCACACCATCCACAATCTCAGGGTGCCCATACTTATCATGGCACCCAGAGATGCCAAATGATATCCTTCAGGTCTGCCATGTATAGCAGCCTATTAGGCTCAACCACAGACAGAGTGTAATAAGCTGCCTATAACAGGTACACTATAATACATAGCAATACAGTAATGTATTGCTACATATTATAAAAGCAATCACATAGTCTGGTTCCATATTGGAACTAAAAAATAAAAGTAAAAAGCAAATAAAAAAAAACAAAACCCATAATTCCCCAATGAAAAAAATAACTTTATTTAAAAAAATATATATATACACAAAATAGGTATTGCTGTGTCCATAACAATCTAATCCATAAAATAATTACTTTGTTATGTTATGGTCAATGCAGCAAAAAAAAAAAAAATATAAAACCCCACAAGAATTGGCTTTTTTCATCAAGCCTTACAAAAAATGGAAGGAAAAGTGATCAAAAGTAATTGTATGTATCTAAACATGATACCAATGAAAACATAAATTATCCCGCAAATAAAAAGCCCTTACTCAGCTCCAATGACAGAAAAGTAAAAAGATTTTGACTGAATATTGAAACAAAAAATCATGATTTTTTTAAGACGTAATTATGATTTATGGGTGTGAGGAGGGGTCTTTAAAAAGTGACAGAGGCTGAAAAAAAGGGGGTGTGCTCTGTAAAATGGGGTGCAAACTAAGCGACAGTCCCAGGCGGCAAAACTTCTAACTATGCCATTAACTACATGACCACGAACAAGCAAATTGCTCAAAACTGACCTTAATCTGAAGGCGGCACTGACTTGCTGCAAGCCACGATGAGACCTCTATGTATGATTCCAACCTTAGTGTTGCTGTGGGAGATCGAAGAAATGAATGCATTGGTGGAAATAATTGTTTTTCTGAGATTACACAATTTGTTGTTAAAAGTATGTTGACACCTATCACGTCTATATGAGATTCTTAGAAATCCTATTCCAAAACCATGGCTATTTATATGGCGTTGTGTCCCTATTTTCAGCTATACCACCCTCTAAATGATTTTGGAAGGTGTCTGTGGTCATTTGTGCCAATGCAGCCAAGAGAGTACTTGTGAGGTCAGGAACTCATGTACAATATGATAATCTGGTTAGTGCTCCAGTTCATCTCAAACATAATTGATGGGCTGAGGTAAATGTTCTGTGCAGCTACTCAAGTTCCTCCACATCAAACCCAATCATGTCTGTATGGCTCCCCTTTTGTGAACAGGGGCACAGTGATGCTGGTACACCCCTAACTGAAGCCGGCAGTTGTCAAAAATGTCTTTGTATGCTGTTGCATTTGTATTACACTAAAGAGGATGTCTTACCATTAATGTTTCATGAAGCCCCACTTCCTGTTCAGACTGAGGGTGGTTCTACAGTAGTGATTGGCATATCAGCTCTGCTCATCCTAGCTGAGCCTGTTACAGTGAGAATGAGTGCAGGAGGCTTGTAAACTGTAGTACACAAAGCTACAGAGCCATACAGTATAAAAACTCGTCATTAACTTAAATAAGCAAGATCTGGTTTTACTGGTAACAACCTGAAGGGAGTGACCCATCATGGTTCATCAGGGCAGTTTGGAGCAATCAGAGAAGAGAAAGAGGAACTTCTGTACACAAGCAGTAGAATCTTCTATATCTCCTAAACAAAACAAAATCAGAACAGCAATGTATTTGGCAGGATTAAAGCCAATCGTTATGGTGAGAAAACCCCTTTAAAATAAGAGGCCTAGACCTAAAATGTCCCTTCCCACCAAATCATTCAGTAGGCATTATGCATTACGGTAGGTAGCAGTCTCCAAGTTACTTGCACACAGATCTTAAGTTCATGTCACTTTTTAGGGGCTCTTTTGGAATCTCTAGCAGGTGACATAACGAGGGTAGGAAATTTATACGTGCCACATGCTCCATCAGTGATTGTCTATGGAGAATACATAGCTTTTTATACACCAGATTGAAATGAGTATACAATGAGTATATAAACCTGTGATATAGTGCACAAAATGTATGTATGACCAGGATCACATCATGTTTAGGGCGTGTCCCCACTGCACAGGACAAATCGGCCGGTACTTGTCCTGTTTTGCGGCCGTCCCCACGGCCGCGGGGGGGGGGGGCGGCTTTTCTCCGCGATGAGCGGAGAACAGCCCTCCCCATTCACATTCACATGCACAGATTCCGTCCGAAAGCCAGACAGAAGAATATGCATGTTCAATGTTTTTTGAGCGGACCGCGGGCGGAAGAAACGCCCGACGGAAAACCCGTGCAGTGGGGACTGCTGCCGGGGTTTTTCCCCATAGAGCACCATTGTGCTCTTTCCGCCCGGTTTTTTCGGGCGGTCTGAAAAACGCAAACCGGCTGAAAAACCGGCCGAAAACCCGTGCTGTGGGGACATGCCCTTATGGTCTCTGTTTAACTTACATGCCATGATGAATACTTTAACCCCTTACCACCGCAGCCAGTTTGGGCCTTGCCGCTCTGACCTATGGCGGCCTACACTTCACCCACACCCCCAGACCTGAGAACAGGCCGGGTGGGGGAGTTGGCATACTTCTCTCTCCACACTGCACTTACCAGGGTTCCTTCCTCCTGCACCCTCACTACTATTTCCCCTCCTTTGATGTCCACACCCTCAGACTCTTTCACCATTTTCCCTCAGACATCGCGGTTCTGTACAGACCCCCCGGCTCACCCCCCAGTTTCTGGATCATTTGCTGCCCTGGCTCCCTCACTTTCCTCTCCACTGAATACCCACTTTCATCATGGGTACTTTAACATCCCTATTGATGACCCATGTCTCGCTCTGCCTCTCAGATCCTTTCACTAACCTCTTCTCTAGGCCTCTCGCAGTTTACTAACTCTCCCACCCACAAGGATGGGAACTCTCTTGATCTGGTTTTCTGTAACCGTTCCTCAATCTCTAATTTTAATAATTCCCTTACACTCTCCCCTGATCACAATCTTTATTTCCTTCACTATACTAATTCTCACCCATCTCTGGACCCACCTGCCCGTCTCCCTTTCCAGAAATATCCACTCCATGAAACACTCGGAATTCACAGACGCCATACCAGTCCTCACTGCCCCCAATCTCCTCCCTCTCCTGCCCTGACCTGGCGTCCAAACAATATAATGAAACTCTTTCCACCACCCTGGACACATTGGCACCGCTCAAAACCCCGCACCCCACCAGAGTCAACACCCACAGCCATGGCACACGCCTCAGACCCCGCCATCTGCAGCGTGTTCCCAGATTGCGAGGCGTCTGTGAGTGAAGTCGAAGCTACCTGCAGACTTTCTCCACTACAAATTTATGCTCAGGACTTATCAAACTGCCCTTCACAGCGCCAAACAAAAATATTTCACCTCCCTCATCGCAACCTTACACAACAACCCTAAACGCCTGTTTAAACACCATCCACTCCCTTCCAGGCCTAAAGCTCAGGCCCCGGCCCTCTGACCACCATGCTGAAGACCTGGCCACTCACTTCAAAGAGAAAATTGACAAAATCACGCAAAACACTCATCTCAAACCCCAAGCAGCAGCCATCTGGTCCCTCCCCGCACATCCCCCAGCCTACTCTCACTCTTGACCCGACGACAGAAGAAAAATTTTGTCCAGGCTTCTGCTGTCTGCGCGCCCCACCACCTGCTCTAGTGACCCCATTCCCTCCCACCTTGTCCAGTCTATTTCTTCAGCTGTCCCCTCTCCCCTTTTCTGCAATCTGTAACCTCTCTCTCTCCACGGGGATCTTTCCATCTTCCTTTAAACATGCTGTTATAACCCTTACTGAAAAAGCCCACTCTGGACCCATCTGGCGTTTATAACTACCGACCATTTCTCAAATAACCTGCCCTTCATCTCCAAACTCCGGGAACGCTTGGTCTACTTTTCCCTAATTTCCGCTATCTCTCTGATAATTTCTTTTCCCTTGCCCCTCTGCAATCAGGTTTCCGCACCCTGCACCCACGGAAATGGCTCTAACTAAGTCTCCAATAAATCTCCTAACAGCAAAATCTCAGGGCAACAAACTCATTGTTGCTTTCTATTGGGGATCTCTCTGCAGCGTTTGACACTGTTGATCACCAACTTCTCCTCAGCATGCTCAGCACCATGGCCTCCCAGGACACTGCTCTCTTCTTGGTTCTCATCTTACCTTTCTAACCGCACCTTCAGTGTCCCCATTTTCCGGTTCTACCTCCTCTCCTCTTCCTCTTGCTGTCGGGGTTCCTCAGGATCCTTTCTTGGTCCCTCCTCTTCTCAATCTATACAGCCCCCATTGGCCAAACCATCAGCAGATTTGGCTTCCAGTACCATCTCTTACGCTGGTGACACCCAATTTATACACCTCCTGCCGAGACATCACTCCTGCTCTGCTACAAAACACCAGTGACTGTCTGGCCGCTGTCTCTGACATCATGTCCTCCCTGTATCTTAAACTAAACCTCACTAAAACTGAACTTCTAGTCATCCCACCATCTACTAACAGACCTTACCCTGCCCTTTCTGTCTCCGTGTGTGGCACCACCATTTAAATCCTAGGGAGCAGGCCCCCTGTCTGGGGTTTATATTAGATTCTGAAACTGACCTTCACCCCAAAATATCCAATCCCTTGCCCGCTCCTGTCACCTGCACCTCAAGAACATCTCCAGAATCCGTCCTTTTCTCACTGTGGAAACAACTCAAACTCTCATTGTTGCTCTTATTCATCTCGTCTCGACTACTGTAAACTCCTTGCTTATCGGTTTTCCCCCTGTGCAAACTCCCCCTCTCCAATCTGTCCTGAATGCAGCAGCCAGGCTTGTCTTTCTTTCCAGCCGCTAACTGATTGCCTCTACCCTGTGTCATCACTGCACTGGTTACCTATCCAGTACAGGGTACAACATAAAACTCATCACTCTCACTCATAAAGGTCTCCACAACGCTGCTCCTCCCTACCTCCTCCCTCAAACTCTGTCTACCACCCTACCCCTCTCTCCGCTCTGCTGATGATATCAGGTTACACTCAAACAATCACCAACCTCCCATGCCCGTCTCCAAGACTTCACACGTGCGGCACCAGTTCTCTGGAACATGCTACCCGCGGGCGATCAGGCCACTCAGAACTCTCATAGCTTAAAAAGGCCCTGAGAATACATCTTCTCACTCTGGGGCCCACCAGAATCCCCAATGCTAACACCCCTCCCCCACACTCCCTAGCGCACTCATCTCATTTTCGGCACTTAACTGTATAAGATGTACTGTTTGGGTGGTAGGTTCATCCGAATTCTACATAAAACAACCCCATATTTATGTCACATGGCTGGACCATTGTAAATCTAGCACTTCTTACCCTTCATCTCTCCCGTACACCCTAATAGATTGTAAGCTCTTGCGAAACAGGGCCCTCACACCTTTTGTCTCATCTGTAAGTAAACTTTTCATTGTGCAATGATTTTCTTTTTGTCTGTACCTACCACCCTCCAAATTGTAAAGTGCTGTGGGAAAATGGGTTGGGGCTAAAATAAATAAAGATTATTATTATTATTATTATTATTCAGACAGAGCCCCATTTTTTGAAATCTCACAGGTGTCATTTTGTACGGGAATAACTTTTTGATACTTTTACCTATCCATGTGATTCAGAGAATGCTTTTTCATGACACATTGTGCTTTAAGTAAGCATGAAATTTTGGTCCATACAATCCTTGTTTATGTGTGAAAAACAGCAAAATATTATGAACATTTTGAAAAATTTGCCATTTTCAAAGATCAAAAATTTGCATGTAAGAGAGTTTTCCACTCAAAATAGTTTATAACTAGCATCTACCATATGTCTACTGTAGGTTGGCATCCTTTTTTTTAAATGTTTTTATTTTTTACAACATTAGGAGGCTCAGAAATGTAGTAGTTATTTTTTTGCAATATATGTTGATTACAAATGTCCTACTGATTTTGAGTTATCCCTGTTAGTAGTAGTGCATAGCTCCCTAAATCCCTTTTAGCAGCCGACCTGTTGATCTTTATCTCACTGGGTGTCAGGTCTGAGACTCATCACCTTCTGAATACAGGGCAGAGCACAGAGAAACCCCCTGCACAGTTTGCTTCTGTAGGGAAGAGGGGAGGGCTCTGGCCCTTTTGTGTCTGTTTTGGATTAACCCTGGGGTGTGCCTGCTCCCTCCTGCTCTCTACACAGATTGAGGAGCGAGAGGTGAGGCTGATCAATAGATGTGATAGCGTGACCCTGTGTGTTACTATAATCATGATGTGTCTGTGGAGCTGGACTATACTAATAGAACAGATCAGGGGGGCATGTGAACGGTTCATGCTCTGCTGTATTAGTGACACATCCTGAGTATAGTAACACACTTCACAGCTGCCCTGTGTCTGTTCTGACAGGATTTGTTTGTTGTTGCTTGAGATGGAGATATGTATGCTAAGCAGGGGGTATAGGAACACTTTCTTCCCCCCTGCTCTGCTATTAGCATACACAGCTTCACAGACCTCTCCACAACTCATAGATCAGGCCCCCCTCCTGTCTCCTGACTCTGTGGAGCTGACAGTGCAGCTGATCCAGCAGTGAGCAGGCTGCAGCAGACCAGGCCCGGCACACACAGGGTTAACTCTGGCAGCAAAACCCCCCCGCCCTCCCCCTGCTGTTTTAGAAGTTATGGAGGTGAGCTGTCTGTGTGCTGTGGGGAGGGGGGAAGAGGGAGGAGAAGAGGCAGACAAGAAGCACGCCCCTGAATTCAAAAATCCTTTGCTGTAGGAAGCATTGAAGTGGGCTGAAAGCTTGTAATGAGACAACTCCTTTAAAGTATTCACAATAGTGTTTAAGAAGTTTATTGAAGGTGATTCACAGAAATGAAAGCATAGTGGAGGTGGGCTCCTTTCTCATCACCTGCACATCTTGCATTCCTTTTTCTATTGTTGCTCCTTGTGTTGTTATTTCCATTAGATAATCTGCCAGTGTCCGCCCTCTTGTTATTGCTCAGGTTTTCTATTGATTTGCAATCTTGCAGTGATTGTATTGTGTGTCCCGCTCATGGTGGGGATGTCTGAGTGTCCAGATAGGATCCAGACTGTACATTGTGGGGTTTCTGTGTTTCTTTTCAGGCTTTGGGTCCTTTTGCTTGTAATCGTGGTATTATAATAACAATATTTCTGGTTGTGCAGCTTTTTTCTGTATGTGCCTTCTGTTCCTATGGAGCATTTCTATTATCGCTTGGCACACAGCTTGTACCCGTTTCTATTATTAGTGGTGCCCACTTACTTTCAATGTTTGATATCCCGACAGACATAAATAATAATAATAATCTTTATTTATAAAGCACCAACATATTCCGCAGCACTTTACAATGGAGAGGGTATAAGTACAGCCAAAAGACAGATCTTACACAATGACAGCTACTTACAGATGAGGCCCAAGGTGTGAGGGCCCTGCTCGCGAGAGCTTACAATCTATGAGGGTGTCTGGGAGAGACAACGTGGGAGAAGTGCTGAATTTACAATGGTCCAGCCTTGTTTCATAAATATGGGGTGGTTTACATAAAAATTGGGTGAACCTGCCACTCTGACAGTACATCTATATACAGATAAGTGCCTGTGAGTGCCCTAGTGTAGGGAGTGACAGAAATGTGTGTGATAGCAGGTGGGGGTTAGCAATTAGGGGTTTTGGTAGGCCTGCCTATGAAGATGTATTTTCAGGACACTCTTAAAACTGCAAAGGCTGGGGTTGTGCCTGATGGTACGTGGTAGGATGTTCCAGAGAACGGGTGCAGCACGTGCAAAATCTTGAAGATGGGCATGGGAGGTTCGGATGATGGTAGTCTGAAGTTTGATGTCCACAGCTGAGCGGAGAGAGCGGGCAGGGTGGTAGACAGAGATGAGAGAGGAGATGTAGGGAGAAGCAGCGCTGTGGAGAGCTTTATGGGTGAAAATAATTAGTTTATGCTGTATTCTGTACTGGATGGGCAACCAGTGCAGTGACTGACACAGGGTAGAGGCATTAGTATAGCAGCTGGAGAGAAAGACAAACCTGGCTGCTGCATTCTGGACAGATTGGAGAGGGGAGAGTTTGCAGAGTGGGAGACCGATAAGCAGGCAGTTACAGTAATCAAGACAGAATGAATAAGAGCAACAATGAGGGTTTGAAATTGTTTTTGATAGTGAGAAAAGGATTCTGGAGATGTTCTTGAGTGCAGTGACAAGATCGGCAAGGATTGGATATAAGGGTCACCAGTGACACAAAGCATAATGTGACGCTCCTTAGTTCCAAAAAAAACCTTTTGAGCGACTTTATGAAATTTGAAGCGT
>JAODAL010064499.1:0-18691 GCA_025379985.1 Phyllomedusa bahiana
ACACATGTATCTGCCATATCAATGCCAAAAAACCCTAAAACACGGGCTAAAATAACCAATAGAGGTCAGACCCCAGTCGGGTCCATCACATTTCCAACAGTGAAAACAACACTGATCCAATATGGGAAGTAACAAAACCCCCTGAAATAAGGGACTCACCGGAGACGTCCTATCTGAGGAGTCGTTCTCTTTCTCTTGAGTCTTTCTTTTTCCCTTTTCTTCTGCTTTCCGTTCCACACCGCCATGATGACTTGTCCCAGCCACCACTCATCCCTGCAGAAATTACACACAAATATCTTAGAATCCTCAATTTTCCAGCATCTCTTTACCCGTTCCCACCTCTGTACAAACTATCCAGGGGTGGGGAGCGGGTTACAAGCCAAAACCCTTAGAGGCCTAGGATCCTAAGGGGTTGGAGGGTGGGGAGAGGACTAACCCCCTTGGAGATAATGCTTCAACTGTGGACTGCTGCCCTCTCAATTATATTACCAGGTAGGTAGGCAAGCCCCTAGGTAGGTTGCAAATGGGAAAGACCCCAGGTAACTAGATAGGCCCTATTTAGGTAGGTGCTCCCGCTGGATAATTTGGAAGCCCGGCCCTAGGTAGGTGGGTGGCTCCCTAGCCACGGGTGGGTAATTTAACAGCCCCATTAGATAAGCGGCCCCAGTTAGGCAAGTTGGGATAGGCTACAGTTAGGTTGGTGGACCCCAGTTAGGTAGACTGTAGGTAGTTAGGGCCCCTCTTATATAGGCTTCAACAAGTTAGGGGACCCCCTTTAGGTAGTTACAGGCAGTTAAAGCCTCCTTTAGGTTGTTTACAGACAGGGTCTTCCTCTAGGTAGTATACAGGCAGTAAGGGCCTCCTTTAGGTAGTAAAGGCAGTTAGGGGTCTCTTTTAGGTAGTTTTACAGGTAGTTAGGGGCCTCCTTTAGCAAGTGTGTAGGTAGTCAGGGCCCCTTTTGGTAGCCAGGGCCCCCTTTGTTAGTCAGGGGCCCCCTTTATGTAGCCAGGGGCCCCCTTTACGTAGCCAGGGCCCCCGATTGGTAGTCTGGGCCCCCTTTATGTATGTCAGGGCACCCTTTGCTAGTACAGGGCCCCCTTAGTTAGTTAGGGCCCCCTTAGTTAGTCAGGGCCCCCTTCTATGTAGCCAGGGCCCCCCTTTAATTAGCCAGGGCCCCCTTTATGTAGCCAGGGCCCCCTTTGGTTAGTCAGGGCCCCCTTAGATAGCCAGGGCCCCCTTTATGTAGCCAGGGCCCCCATATTTAGTCCACGGCCCCTCCCTTTATGTAGCCAGGGCCCCCATAGTTAGTCAGGGCCCCCCTTTATGTAGTCAGGGCCCCCTTAGTTAGCCAGGGCCCCCCTTTATTAGCCAGGGCCCCCCTTTAGTTAGACCGGGCCCCTTTAGAAAATCCAGGGCCCCCTTTCGAGTAGCCAGGGCCCCCCTTTAGAGTAGCCAGGGCCCCCCTTTAGTAGCCAGGGCCCCCTTTTAGAGTAGCCAGGGCCCCCCTTTAGAGTAACCAGGGCCCCCCTTCGCTAGCCAGGGCCCCCCTTTAGAGTAGTCAGGGCCCCCTTTAGCGTAGCCAGGGCCCCCTTTAGAGTAGTCAGGGCCCCCCTTTAGCGTAGCCAGGGGCCCCTTTGTAGTCAGGGCCCTTGTAAGTAGATTTAAAAAAAAAAACAAAAAAGAACAACCACCACTTACCGGGCTCGGCTCCTGCCCGGTTCCGGGCCCCGCTCCGAGCTGCCGCGGCTCCCTTCCGTAATTTGCATGGGCCCGGCGCGGAGATCTGACGTCACCACGCGCATACGTCACTAGTTAGGGGCGGCCCCCGGGCAGGCTGAAGGCATAACGCGTTCAGCCTGCCGGGGAGATCAGCGGAAATGCAGCGCTAGTGGCGCTGTGCTCCGCTGACACCCGCGCAGGGCCCGGGAGTCGGGGACATTAGTCCCCAACTCCCGGGCCGGTCTCTGGGCGCTCGGGACGCAGGTCCCGGGCGTTAAGGGACCGGATGCGCGGACGGGCCCCGGGAAGCGACGGCACTGCCTCCGGGGCCCGCAGCGGCTCGGGGGGGCCCACCGGGGGGTTCCCCGGTCCCCCGGCGGCCCAGTCCGAGCCTGTATATATATATATTTATATACATGTCTCCTCTATAATTAGGCAGGTACATAGGTCCCCTCTATAATTAGCAGGTGCATAGGTCACCTCTATGCACCTGCTAATCTGGCACTGCATGATCTGAGTCCATGGCGGCGTAGTGCGTTACTGATGGTAGCCTTTGTTACGTTGGTTCCAGTTCTCTGCAGGTCACTCACTAGGTCCCCCGTGTGGTTCGGGGATTTCTGCTCACCGTTCTTGTGATCATTTTGACCCCACGGGGTGAGATCTTGCATGGAGCCCCAGATCGAGGGAGATTATCAGTGGTCTTGTATGTCTTCTACTTTCTAATTATTGCCCCCCCCAGTTGATTTCTTCACACCAAGCTGCTTGCCTATTGCAGATTCAGTCTTCTCAGCCTGGTGCAGGGCTACAATTTTGTTTCTACTGTCCTTCGACAGTTTCTTTGGTTTTTCACCATAGTGGAGGTCGGAGTGTGTGAGGTTGTGACCAGGTGTATTTTATACTGAAAATTCAAACAGGTGACATTACTACAGGTAATGAGAGGAGGACATAGGAGCCTCTTAAAGAAGAAGTTACAGGTATGTGAGAGCCAGAAATCTTGCTTGTTTGTAGGTGACCAAATACTTATTTTCCACCATAATTTGCAAATAAATTCTTTCCAAATCCGAAAATTTGGGGATTTTCGGGAGATATACATGATTATATAAAATATATAAAATATATTTTATATATATATATATATAATATATAAATATATATATTATATATATATATATATATAATATATATATATATTAAAATTTAAAATTATTTGTCCCACTAAGAGACGTTGTTATGTGATTGTTCATATAATATGCCAATGTATTATGTTGTCAGCATTCCTTCCTCTGCAATTCACATAACAGAATGGGTTCCCTTGGGCAACAAGCGGGGAAGAAACCCTTTTCCCCACATGATTCCCAGTATTTTACAGGAACAATCTCCTGTTCTTATCAGATATGTAGGTCATGTTGGAAATAATTAATAGTATGCCACTTGGACCGGCATGACTGCCACTCTGGTTAAACCCAGTTAATCTCAGTGTGCGTCCGCTTTGGTGGGTGCATCCCACATTGGTCGAATAATACACTGAAATGGGTGCAATTTTGGTAAAGATTACTCTGATAATCAGGAATCCAGTTTAAACTGTAGACCCCTTTTTCCTTAACGCTCTTTCATCCAATCTGTATGCTAAACACTAATAATGGTGTCAAGGATATTTGTCACAGCTTTTGCTGCATTTTTTTTTTTTGTACAAATGGCAAATGGGATTTTTCCATCATTCCTTCTAAAAAAATAAAGAAACCAAACATTGTGAACATACCCAAAAACAAATAAAACAACTGTAAACCACAGGTTTGTTATTTAATCCTTTACTGATTCAAATTGAGTCTTGTACTTTTTTAAGATGCACAGGAGTTGTTTTATTTTTATTTTTTGGAGGGGGTAACTTTATTACACAAGCATAATAGTTATAAATTTTTTGTATTTAAAGCTTTAATGAAACAAATTACAATGGCAGGTAGAAAATATAGAGTATAGACGTACAATTCTAACTATAGCATAAATGTACATAGCATAGGAATTGTTCTGGAAAGGAAACGTCATATAGTATACAATTTACTCTGCAATATCATCACAGCAGACATAGTCGAATGACCTAGTGGCATATGTGATATGGCATTAAAAATAAACCATTTTGTAACCACAATACAGTATGATACAAAAGAGATTGCTCAATTAACAAAAAAATATAGTTTATTAATTTGGTTATGAGATATGGCAAATCAAACATTACAGAAATTGCCGGCGAGTTGAAAGGAGGACTACTACATAGGAGGGGTTATGAGGCATACACAGTTGGTTATGTCTAAGCAGCATAGGTGGGAGAAGCAGAAAGTCATCCAAACCCCTCCAGATCAAGCCATTTTTGATTGACACTTTTGCAGATTCTGCTCTTAATTCCTCCATATGCTACAAGTGGAATATTACTCTGTACCAGTCAGTGATAGACATAGGTTGTGGAGATCTCCAAAACCTGGAGATTACTCTTTTAGCAGCCATATGAGAAATAAAATCAATTATCTTCAGTATTGAGGACAGTGTCATAAAAGAGAGGATGCGCGATTCCCACCTTCTATTCCTCAATGAACTTTATTAGATCAACATGGAAAAAAGTTGAATGGCTAGTATCTCCACCAAACATGCAAAATTGTTCCCTCAGAAACCCCACATGTACAGCATCGATCCAATGCATTTGGATAAAGAGTGTGTGATAATCAAGGTACTCTATGCTACCTCATTAAGATCTTAATGATCAGCTCTTGAGCTTTGTATAAAACTGAAGATTTATAAGCCAGTTTGATAGATGCAAATATTTACTCTGTGAAGGTAGAGAGGTTTGAACTAATACTGCACTTGCTTATTAACTGTGAAATCCCAAGTTTTTCTCCTGTGTGTATTCTCTCATGATTTCCCACCTTTTGCACATAAAGAAGGTTTTTGCTCCTTAAAGGTCATCTCAGCTAAAATGGGCATAGTGCAGGACGTGACATCCGGTATCGGCTTCCCAAGGATGTAACATCTGCTTACAGTTTCTGTTGAGAAAGGCTTAAACAATGGAAAAAAAAAATGAGCTGTGGATGAGATTTTCCCCAGAGACAGCGTGGACCAATGAACTGTATTTAAACAGCTGCCAAAATATGGACATAATCCGTTCCTCTCTCCTGTACTGCGCCTCGTTTTCTTGATTAAGAGTTTATACAAATATGTGTGAAATGCTCTGCTTTGTAAAATTTTGGAACTTGAATGAAATTGACCCAGAACCCTGTGTCGACTCAATTTTAATCGGCCGATAATGTTCCTGATCGTAATTTGGAATCCCGGGGCAAAGGTGAACCCCCCAATTTTGGTAAAGACCCCCGCTTTATGGCGCCCAACGTGGGGGTAGCCTGGGTGGATTTTAGGCCCCCTGAGGACCCGAACCTGCCCGGCGTTTGAGGCCGGAGGAAAAATTTTGAGGCTGCACCCTTAAAGGTTCGGTAATTTGATGATCTATATGTATTTAACTCCCGTTGGCCTTTTGATGTCCCCCGGTTGTAGTTGCTTGTGGTATCGGGTTTTGTGGGTGGCCCAAAAAAAATGATCAACCCTGAAAACTTTGATCCAGCCGGTACGTTTCGAACTTTGTTTTGCTGTGATTCCAGTAGTTGGTTTTTGCATGTTTGTGTCAAAACCCCTTTCCCCCGGTAGGGTTTGCTGACATGTAGGGGGAACCCTTCAAGTTTGGGGTTAATTGTTGGTGGTACGGGAAGTTTTCCCGGGTTATTTTTGGGAAAAGTTGTTTTTTGCTAGAATTTCGGGTGGGTGGGGTTAGAATAATCATAGGGATTTTTCTGAAACTATAGGGTATACAATTATGTTCTGGAAAAGCGGGGGTTTACGGTCCCCAAACATTTTGGGCAACCCCCAAAGGGTGGGATTTATTTTTTGGTTAAGTCAGGGAACTTTTTATTTTGATGTCTTGTGTTGGCCCGGGATCTGTGCACATACCGTTGGCCACGGCTGTGGTGTCTGTGTCAGGTTGTGGAGACCCCCCAAGCTTAGAACACCAACTGTTTAAGTGTTTAAAAAAGCAAAGTTCCTGAAGGGGCAGAGATGGGGAAGAGATTGTATGTGGGAAAAAAAGGGGAAAAAAGTATGTGAAAAATGCATTCGAATGTATAAAAATTGGTGGGATTGCCAAAGAAGGGAAGATTGCAGCCTTTAAGAGTTAGAGGAGAATAAAAGAGGGAGTTATCTGACAAAGGTGGTTGAAGATGGCACAGGTCACCCCCGGTGGCAAAATTTTTTGCAAAAAAAAGGTTTTGTGGAAGTTAAAAAGTGTTGGAGGGAAGGAAAAGGGAAGGGAAAAACTTTTGGGTTAAATTTTTCTGTTTTAGTTAGGTAAAAAAAAACTTTCAGGGTTAATTTTTGTTAAGCTACATCACTTGTTATCTTTCACATGAAATTCTGGCAGAGTGTATAACCTTGGCTTCGATTCAAAGCCTTGTTAGGGGGGGTGCTGCTGCGGGGAATTTCTCCCTCTGCTTAAGGTGTAATGAAAAAAATTGTAGCGCTCAGTAAAAAAAAGTGCAGTGTTGTAGTTTGTCAAAGAGAAAGGATGGTGAAATATATAAAATATATGAGTGAGAGAAAAAAGCATAATTACGCTCTGTGTAATGATTATAAATCTGAAAATAAGTGCATGTTGAGACAAGCACTGAAAAAAAATGATGTTTTTCCCCAGTCCACCCCTAAACCCCAAGACCCCCCGAGGGAGAGTGGGACCCGCTGGCGGTGGTCTCCCCGGTTTGGTAAGGGGGGTTTCGGGGAATAGGGAGGGGCCCTCGTGCTCTGATCCCCCCCCCTTTGGGCCCGAGACAATCGGGGAAAGGTGGATCCAAGCTCAGTTGCATTTTAAAAAGCCCCCAGCAGGGTGGTAAAAGTACTGTTCTCTCGGGGTCGGGGGAAAAATCCCCACTCACCGGTGGGAGATAGTTAACCCCGCCAACCCTCAATTTACCCCCGGGGGGGTTTGGGCACAGATTATTAGGGAAAAAAGCTGGTTTCTGGGGCAGCCAGGCTGTGAGCAATCTAAAGGAGAAGGGCCAAGTGGAGCGGGATTGTACCCTGCGGGGCGGAGATCCCCCTTGCACGTTTATAATCCATGTGGGGCCCGGGGTCTTTAGTGGTAAAGATATTGACAAGGAAACAACTCAGCTTACATTGCTTTACTAATGTTTTGGATTTGGTTAGAGATAGATGAAAAATCATGACAAGCCGGTCCATCTCCCTCCCACTTACTCCTCGGTATCTTTATGTTTTCCAAAAAAAATTTATGCAATTATCAGAAGGCCATACCCCTGGGGTCCGTTTCCCCTCAGACTATTGCTTATTGGGGTTGAGGGTCGCATTCATAATTCGCCCCTCCCCATCCCAAATTTAAATGGGGTCCCCCCCTGATTTGATGTCCGTTTCCCCTGTATCAGACCCCTCCCCTGTGAATTATTAAGGGACTTTGCGCTCATGATGGCACAAATACGGTTTCCAAAAAGCAGGGAATTGCCCGTTTAAAACCCGGCATTAAAAGAGGGGATAGCGTACGCTGTCCCCTTAAAGGGCCCCTTATCTGAGTTATAATCCCCCAATGGAACCCATGACCAAGATTCCCCCCTACCATTCTACAACAGTCCACAGGATTAGGGTCTCAAGGCCCAGACGATTTTGGACTATGCCATACCTGTGTGTCAGTTTGTCTCAAGGAAAAAGGGCCCTGAAGATTCAGATCCAGACTTATAAACGTTGGTGTCCTAATTCCGTAATCACCATGTAACACGCCTTGGGCCCTCATAAGACCATGCTGGGGGACAACGCCTGGGATACTACTCTGCTCGTTTGGCCCGGTGGCCAGGACCCTCCCCCTGCCTAAAGGCTGTCCATGCAGCAAAAAATTCTTGGACAAAAACTGAGATATACTTGGGACTTGAATGTCATCAAGCCCCTTTGATTGGTGCAGTGCTGAAAACAGACTCCCCCGAAGCAATGCTCATCAACGTCCCGGGTTACAGTGCTCGCCCCTTTTCCCATCTAATATCTATTCAAAGTTGCATGTTCTGAATCCGCCCTTTTTTCCATACAAAAGGGGGAAGAGAGAAGAGAGATACAGGAAAGTGGAAAAAAATCCGGATGGGGGACCCCATGATGTTTGAAAGCCTTACAAGTAGACGCTCCCCCATTCACAGTGGTGACTGAAAAAATTTCCCCCAAGCGGAATCTAAACCTGTGGACAGATGGTTCAAGATTGCACTGAAGATGGGACTTTTCATACGGTTTTTGCAATAACCAAGAAGATGAGACCCTTATGGGAAAGCACTGCCCCCGCACTTTTCAGCTCAAATTGCTGAATACAAGTTGGGGGAAGCTGTAAAATGGTTTAAGGAAAGCAGTCAATATAGGATGATTTTAAGGTTTGCCTAGGGATAGCACATGCTTTGGACCCTCTGGAAAAAAACGAGGATTTATCACAGCAGCGGGAACCCAGTAAGCATGCAGTACAGATTGTCTCTGATGGCCGCACTTGAATGCCTAAAAGGTAGCCATTTTTAAAAGGTTAAGGGGCCCTGGCAAAGTGAAAAAACAGACAGACCCGGGAAACCAGACAGCAGACCAAACCGAAAAGCGAAGCTCTTGGTTTTAGTGTCATAAGAGGGCTGGATCCGGCCCCTTATGGTAACCCCAGAGCTCAGAAGAAGGATTATTAAAAAAAGGAAAATGACCAACTCCGCCTTGATTTGGAAGTCCGGTGGGCCCCTAAGAAAAAATATCAGCAGAAAAATCTGGGAACTGCAAAGGAGAAAAAAAAAAGTGGAAGAAAGAGGGAGAACTTTGAAAAAGGAAATTTTGGGAAGTGCAAAAGGGCCCTTTTCTGTTTACCTAGAGAATGTATCCTGCCCTTTTCAGCCTGGGCCCATGGGAGCTCTCATGTGGAAAGAATCAGGCACTCAGCTTTTTGCGAAGTTTTTACCTGCTCCAGGAATCAGTTCCAGTCGCAGCCTACAATCAAGAAAGTACTATCTGTACCCCTGCAACCCTTCCCCAATGTCAAGTTCCCATTTCAGCACTTGGCGACGCCAGAATATCCCTTCCAAAGGATTCAAATGGACCAATCCGTGCCAAAAAGTGGGGAAATTTGAATATGTTTTGGTTGCAATAGACATGTTTAGGTGGCAGAACCTACCCAGGGGACCAACATGACCCCCAAAAATAACGGAAAAAAAGCTGATTATGAAATGTTGTCGATTTGGAATCCCCCGGGGATCGGTCAGACCCCGGGTCCAGCATTCTCTTCCTGGTTTTCGAGAATTTTTAACAGTTAGGGGTAGATTTGGGTCCACACGCCGTACATCCCAAAAGCTCTGCGAAGGTAGAGGAATGGTGGGACCCCCAAGAATAAATTGTCGAAATGATGTGAGTCCCCCCCGCCTGGCCAGACCTTTCCCAATTTTTCGTATCACGTTAGGCACACCCCCCAAGCAAAACATGGGCTAACCCCCCTTTGAGTATGTTTGTGAAGCCCCCTTGTGTTGAGGTCAGGGGCAAGAATTAGGGGAAAAAAGTGGGCAGGCTGTACAATTTGTGATTGAATTGTTAAAGAGTTGACTAATTTGCATGCTGCAGTCTTGCTTGTCTTCCGAATCCCCGGGGGAAAAGGTACTGATTTCAAACCCGGAGATCGAGTGTAATAAAGAGGCATATAAGGAGGAATTTCCGGAGCCCCCGATTTTAAGGCCCATTCAGTTATCCGTTTCCCCCCTGCGGTGAAACTGGGGGGAAGCCACGTGGATCCCTGCTTCTCATTTTAAAAGGGACCCCCGTGAAAATGATTGTTTTTATCCTTTTATTTGTTTTACCCGTAGTAATTTTTATAGTGATTTTTTTGGAAAGGCATTAACCAAAGTGTGCAAACCTTTTCATTTGATGCTTGTGATATTTCCCCAATAAAACCCTCAAGAAAAATGTCTTTCCCCCCAGGTTGGACCTCGATCTTTGTGAAGGACAGCCCCCCCATCCGGAAGACCCTGTGTGTATAAGATTTTTGGAGTGCCAAGGGGGGGCCCAGATCAGTTTAAAGCGCTGTCGAGTGCGGTTTTTCTTCCATTATTCCCAAATTTAAATTAAAAGAATTAACTGGATTAATTACATTTTTATAAATCAAAAAAGTTTGTTAATTCAGTGTGGGTTTCAGGGGTCTATGAAGAATTAGGCCCCCTACTAGGATGCCTTTCGAAACAAATTTGCCTCCCGGTGTGGTGTAAAAGGGGGTTTGGGCATGATAGGGAAGAATGCTGCCCTATATACCGACAACACGGGGAGGTAGGAAGAAGGGATCACATCGCCCGGGTAAGATAAAAAAGGGTTTTCCAAGGAAAATTAAAAGGGGAAATCAGGAGTGGACACTTCTTTGGGCCCCGGCTGATGATTGGACTGGAGGCTGGAAACGCTGGTTACAGCAGGTGGGCATGGTAAAGCTAAAATTATATTGTGGTGCTATGTTTTATGTGCTGCTGCATTCCTCCTACCCAAAAATTATTGGCCAGGATAGCTGCAGGGGCAGCCACTTCAGGAACCCCCTTTTTTGCACGAGAGGGCCTTGATGTGTGATGAAGAAAACCACGACATTCCCCCCCTTACCAACCCCCATAAAATATGAAAAAAGAGTCAATTCTTGATTTGAAGGGACAGTTTTTAGGGGAAAAAACCCCACACTGTAGTTTGGTCACCCGGAAGTTGGGGTTGAATTCTCCCCCCCCCCGGGGGTTTCCCCCACCCAAATTTCTGAAAAAAATCCCACACCCTTTCCCCCGTGTGAGCGTTTCCCCAAAGCTCCTATGCAACTCTTAGTTTTTAGGAAGGGCTAGGGGGAAATGGAGAAAATTTGGGCTTTGGGGGGGTTTTGAAGGGGAGAGGTTTGAACTAAAACTGCACTTGCTTATTAACTGTGAAATCCAAAATTTTTTTCCTGTGTGTATTTCTCATGATTTCCCCACCTTTTTAATAAAGACGGTTTTTTCTCTTAAAAGGGCTCTCAGCTTAAAATGGGCATAGTGCAGGACGTGACATCCGGTATCGGGCTTCCCCAAAGGGTTTTTAAAATTGCTTATCAGTTCTCTGTTGAGAAAGGCTTTTAAACAATGGAAAAACACTGAAGCTGTGGATGAGACTTTTCCAGAGCAGCGTGGACAATTTAACTGTACTTAACAGTGCCCCAAATATGGACATTTCCCTACGTTCCCCTTTCCTGTCTGCGCCTGCGTTTATTTGATTAAGGTTTATAAAAATGTGTGTAAAAGCTTGCTTTGTCAGGGAATGCTTGGAAAATGAAAAAAATTGACCCCCGAAACCCCGTGTCTGCTCAAATTTTAAACGGCGATAATGTTTCTCGATCGTAATTTTGGAATTTCCCGGGGGAAAAGGGTGGGAAACCCCCCAAAAATTGGTAAACGCCCCCCACAATTTTTTTAGGGAAATAAAAAGGGAAATAGTGGCCCCGGTGAAAAAGAAGTTGTGTACAAAAGATTTATTCAAAGGGATATTGAAAACCCTACTTTTGGACGGTTTCTTTAAATTTTGTAATAGCGAATTTTTTAAATACGCCATCAGGGTTGGCATTAAAATATGGGGACTGAAGATGAAAAACAATGGGTCGTCCATTATTAAGGCATTTAAAATTTTTGAACTTCCTGGATCCCTTTTAATTTTCTGCATACTACTTTTTTGCCATTATGAGATTTTTATCATAGAAAAAGAGCAGAGGGAAGATACAAAGTTGTTGAGTCATTTTTTTTTGCTAAAGGGTGCTGAAATTGGCCATTCATTTGTTTCAAAGGACCATGTTTTGGTGCTAAAAGGCAAATACATATCTTACAAAATTAAGTACACGCTCCCTTTTTTTTAAATATTGTATTATATTTTTTTCACGGGACAACAACTGACAATACAAAGTAAAATAGTCAGTGTATAACTTGTTAAAGTGTAAATTTGGGTGCCCTCAAAGAATCAAAACCAGCTATTAATGTTATTAATAGCAAAATAAGTGAGAACACCCAAAGTGGTTAAAGGGGTTTTATCTTAAAAGATCATGTCTCAGATTATGTGGACAGTAAAAAATAAGCACTTTTTTAATTGGGGTTTTCTTATCTCAGTTTGGTTTTGCGTTTTAAACTTTTCGTAAAACTGTGTTTATTTTCTGCTGTTGCTGATCGGCCCGTCCCCTGGTCGGATCCTGCCCCCCCCAGACAGCCCCCGGGACTTGATTGGGGTGGTGACATTTCATTTAGCCGTTGGGATATGCCCCCAAAAAAGGAAAAAAGCCCGACACCCCCCTGCGCTGTCATTGGTGCCTGCACACTCTTGTTTATCCCTCTGAGTGTTAAAAAACGATAGTAAACCCCGGCGTGGCTTTTGTACTCTCCCCGCTCTAGGGTGATGATTGGGGAATGCTGGCGGTTTAAAGGGTTTTTTCCAAGAGGTTGATTTTTTCCTCCTCACAGGTCCAGTCTTAAGCGCCCCAAATTTGAAAAGAGGGCGTTCTGTTCCCCAGTTAAATGTAAGCCCCGCCTTTGATGTATCTCTGTAGTGTATAACATAAGGATTTAACAAGTGTTTATACAAGGTGTCTGTGTAGTATAGTGCTTTGCTGATCCACTCTGCAGAGAGAGGTTGGAGTTCAAGCCCATAGTTGTTTTTTTTTTATTTTTTTTTTTAAATTGTAAATATGTAAAGATATGAAAATTATGTTTGACATCTTAATTTTATTATATACACACACAAAGTCCCCCATTAGTTTATCCTCCAGTACCCCAAGACTTCCAACTATGTGTAAAATGATATATTTGGGGGTGAGACTGATAAGGGGAGTATGTTGTGTATATTATATCATTATAGAGATTGAATATATTTTTAGGTTTCTACAATGGTAAAATTTAGGGTGGGAAAAAAAACAAAACTCTGTAGGGACTAGAAAAACCCAAACCCCTTCCTTGTAAAACTAAAAAATCTACCATGCACCCCGAGCCAAAAAAGTTACGGTTGAGAGGGTCTTCTCTCAAAGTGATTGCTTCTCCCCCCCATTGTTTTCACTCACATGTCATGACGCACTCAGAGTCTTTACTTTAAGCTGACATTTGTGTTGAGTAAAGATCTTGCCGTTGTCAGTACAAAATTTTGGGGGAACCCACTGAAGTAAAAGTGCTGGTTTTGTGTAATTTGTGTGAAAAATAAAAAGATTAAAAGGTGCTTGTGGAGCCTGAAGGCTGCAGAATAAGCATGCGGAGGTCGGCTGTTTATCCAGACACCTTCTGCTTCTACTGCCTAACCCAGAAAGATGATGTCACAGTTCTTGTGAGGAGAGACACCCCTCCTGGGAGGAGAGCCTGCCCCTGGATTTCAAATCAATCTCAGGAAATAGCAGAACGTACAAAAGCTCAAACGATAAAAAACTCTTTAAAAGTGAAAATGGACAAATTGTGGCTTTTCCCTTTTTACCTTCCCCGGTGTCATGTGACTTGTTAGTGTTCTGGTTCAGATGTCAATGGGGGGAAAAAAGTCTTTTAAAATTTGGTGACATGGCTCCCCAAATGGTCATGATTTAAACATGACACCTCGGGGAAAGAATCTTGAGGATCTGAAAAAAAAAACTGTTGTCTAATAAAGTGGGCTAGGAATAGAAGTTTGCCAACACCCTGAAACTGAGTTTGCAGCACGTGTCCAAGTATCCCGCGGTTGAACAATTTTTTCCCCATGGTGAACCAAGAAGTGGTGGGGTGCTCAATGTAAAACCCAGAGATTGTTTTTTCAAAATAGATTTTATGAGGGGCAGCTTGCTGATGGGTTAAAGGGGGAGGGGTCACCCGGGTAGTGCTCAGACCGTCCCCAAACATGCATCAAATGGTTGCATGGTTGTCTTCCAGAAGGAAGCCATCTTGATGTTGCACAAGAAGCTGCAGTTTGGGACAACAGAAAGGACTGGTTATGGAACCATGTCCTGTGGTCTGTGAGACCAAGATGAACTTATTTGGTTAATGGTGTTAAGGTGTTTTGGGGGGAACCGGTGAGGAGTTAAAGACAAGTCTGTCTTGCCTAAAATCAAGATGGTGATGGGGAAAATGATTTGGGGCTGATGGTGCGCCAGCTGTGGGGGCAAGTTCCATTAAAAGGGTTTTCTCAAATACGGCATTCACAGGCATATGAGCTGTTTCTGTTTATATTTTCAAACCCAGGGGCGGTCTCTTTTTCCCAGTAGGCGGTTTCCCACTTTAAAAGAGATTACTTTTTTTCATTCGGGTTGAGCGGGGAAGGAGTGGATGTCCCAGGATGCGACCCCCTTTTAATGGTCAGTTCTATCCCTGGAGGCTGTCACCCCCTTCCCCAAAGGTGCAAAAAGCTTCTTGAAACCAGAACACCTGTACCGTGCAGCAGCTTAAATACAGCCTGAAATTATTAAAAAAATGTGAGAAATGCAAACTAAAAAGTGAGTGTATAAGGTGTATTATATGGGGGAGAAGGAGAGATATAAGGCGTGTTGTATGGGTATCTAAAATTTCCCTTTTTTTTAAAATCTATTAAAAACTCCAACACCACCTCCCAAAATTGAAATCACTTATTTGTGATACGGAAAATAAGAATTCTACCCTCAATATGTCCCTATCAATCCTTAAGAGGTGGGTCATCGTCCCGAAAAGGCGGGCCCCACTTTTGGAGGCTAACCCTATATTAAAAAACTGCATAGTCCCTACCCAGTACAGGGGCAGATGATTAGATTGATATGGGGATACTTAATAGATTGGAGCTATAAATCTACTTAAAAATTTTGGTCAAATTGTCAAGATTTACGTACCAAGTAATAGAGCCCAAACAAATGCCCAATAGCGATACCGGAAAATACATTTCCTATGCAAAAAATAGCAAGGGGAAATCAAGATTTTAAATTACAAGATCCAAAAGAAAAACTAATTATCTTGAAACTGTAGCAACCCCCTATTGATATTGAAGGGGTATTTTAAAAATTTTTGTATAGGGAAATCAAGGGGACATACTAGAAAATAATCGATATGTCAAAAAAATTTCCCTTATCCCAAAAATTTTCCAGGGGGAAAAGGATCAGTCCAAAATGCAGGAGTATAAAGATAAATATGAGGTTACAAGATGGTCATTTGTAGATATCAATAAGGCTTATATCGCGAATATGTTAAATTAATTCCTAAAATTCCCTGATAACCCGGCTCTGATGTTAAGGGGGAAACGCGTCGGGATGAGGTGAAGGGTCGGAGGTTTAAATGAGGTTGTTTATTCACTTTATACTCCTGCATTTTGGATGATCCGAGATTTTTGTATGAAGGAATTTATTTGACTATCGATTATTTTTAGTATGTCCTCTTGTTTTCCCTTACAATTTTAAAAGTACCCTTCAATATCAGTTTGGGTTGCTACAGTTTGCAAGATAATTGATTGCCATTGTTATTTGTGCATGGGAAAATTTTTTTCCGGGTATCGCTATTGGACTTTGGGGTTGTGACTCTATTCTTGGTTGTACGTATATCTTGACAATTTGACCCTTTGTAAGTGATTGTCTATAGCACCAATCTATTAAGTACTCCTTTCAATTTTAATATCGCTCCCTGTATGGATTGGGACATGCAGTTTGTAAAATAGGGTTAGCCCCCAATAGTGGGGCCGTCCTTTTCGGGACGATGACCCTACCTCTGTAAGGGGGTTGGGTAGGGCATATTGAGGGAGAGAATTCTGTTTTTCAGTATCACAAAATTTTGAGTGATTTTATTTTGGTAGGGGTTTTGGGGTTAAGGAGTTTTTAATAGAGTTAAAAAAAAGGTAAATTTTAGATACTGGGGTAGTGGTTTTGTTTTAGTGATTTTGTTGACCCCTACTTTGGGAAAATATTTTTTGTTTTTTTGTGAATTTTTGTTTTTGGGTGAAGGGAGCAGAGGTATAAAGACTGTTTTATGGGGTTTGGGGGGGAGAGTGTATAAGGGTTTTGTTATTGAGTGTGTTTTATCTGGCAGCTAAAGGAAATTTTTAATTTCCCCGTCTTTTATTAGGGCTGTCATGTGAAAGAAGCAGAGCAGCCATTCCCCGTTATCCTGTGAGAGGGTTGGCGCCATTTCAGTATCACTGTGAAGGAGCAGAGCAGCTATTTACGCTATCCCTGTGAGAGGAGCTAAAGCAGCTATTTTGAGCGATCATTGTGAAAGGAGTGAAACATTATTAGAGCTATCACTGTGAGAAGAGTAAACCTATTGAAGCTAAACACAGTGAGAGAAGCGGCGTCATTACAGCTTACGTAGGGGAGTGAGCGCCATTACGCATCCAGTGAGAGGAGCTGAGCAGCCATTTTCAGCTATCACTGTGAGAGGAGCTGAGCAGCCCTTAGAGCTTCACTGTGAGAGGGAGCAGAGCAGTGATTGAGCTTCACTGTGAGAGAGCAAAGAGTATTAGGTATAACTGTGAGGGGCAGAGACCTTTAAGTTTGCTGTGAGGGAGCAGAGCACCTTTCCCAGTTATCACTGTGAGATGAGACAGCGCCATTACAGCTATCACTATGAGGGAAAGGAGCAGTTATTAGAGCCATCACTGTGAGAGGAAACTCAGCAGCCATTACAGCTATCACTGTGAGAGAAGTGAAAAACCCATTAGAGCTATCATGTGGAGGAAAGAGCAATCTTACAAAATAACTTGAGGGAGCGGGGGGAGCTATTAGAGCTATCATGTGGAGGTGAGAGCACCCATTACAGTATCCTAGAAGAAAAGCACCCATGGAAGCTTTTCACAAGCTCAGAGGGGAGTAAAGCCAGAGAGTGCGGGGACAGCGTCAAACACAAGGGGAGCCCCAAAAAAGGGGCATAACCGACCAGGGCATTGCACAAAATGAGGCAGCAATACAGAAAAGGGGGGGTTTCAGCCCCCGGTGGTTTTAAGTGTAAAACCCAAAAGATTAGCTAATATGCTATACAAAAGATTTAGGTAATAAACCAAATTTGAAAAATTTGCTTTTTTTTACTGTGCCCATCATTAGATATGAACTTTGTGGGAAAGAAACCCCTTTAGAGAAACATGGAATGTTATCATGTAGTGAAATTTTTTAAAAGAGAGCAGATTCCGCAGGGAGTATTAAAACTGATAAACCCTAAACACACCCCCAAAGGGAACATGTCTTGCTAAAGAAAAAAAGGGGAAAAGGTGCGGGAGGAACATGTCTTCGAACGTGGGGTACCCTCAAAGGGAAAAGCATGTTCACATCCACCAGCCCCCATGATGTGTCTGGAAGAGAAGAAAAATTCCGGGGCCCCTGAAAGTTGTAAAAGTTAGGGGCCCCCTCCCCAAGAGAGTTAAGACAGGCTAAAAAAAATAATGGTGGCCCACAAAATATTGAACTTTAGGCAAAATTTGCCCATTTTCATTAGGATTTGTGCTCATTTTTGTTGCCAGGGTTTAGACCACTCATTGCTGTTTGTTGAGTTTTTTAAGGGCGTATCAAAATATACATGTTTTACAAGCTAATTTACATGTTTTTAAGGGTCTATCTTCAGTGTTGTCCTATGAAAGATAAAAATGCAATATTTATAAAATGTGGGTGTGTATCCTTTTTTGAGATTTTATGTTTTACCCCCTTCATTTTAGAGAGACAGATTGTGATTCAAACCCCCGTTTTAATTAATCGTTGTGAAAAATTTTAGAGAACTAAAAGAAGCTTGCTGGTAAAAAAGGGCTTTTAAAATTGAGTGAAATTAAAACTGCCCCAAAACCGCACCTTGAAAGCACCCTAAGACTGCGTCCCCATGGAAGGGACAAATTTACCGTTGGTTTATCCCCGGACCGGTATTTGTTGTTTTATTGGTTCCTAGGGGCCGGGGGGGGACGGTTTTCTCCTCGATGACATCACATGCACAGATTCCTGCTGCAGGGTTTTCCATGAACCCCGTTGTGAAATTTTCGGCCGGTTTTAGGCAAAACTGAAAACCCCTGAAAAAACGGCAAAACCTGTGCCGGGGGAAATGCCCTTTAGAAAAAACGTTAAATAATCCAAATGAATGGGTAAAAGTGAAAAAAAAAGGCAAAAAATGGGGCAAAAAAACTCAAAAAATTTTTTGGTAGTATATTTTTGGGCGGGATTTTCACCGAAGCGTAGGCTACTCCGGTAGTTTTTTTTTCACCCTGTACTAGCTGTACTAGTGGTCATTAATAAAATTTTGTCCGTTTTTTCTATTGTGGACGTTTAAAATCATTTATTTGGATTATTGAACGTGTTCAGCTTCGGGGGCGGGGGGGAAAAATCCGGTGCGTGCAAGGACTTGAAGCATAAAAAAATAAGATCAACGAATTTTGCCATTTACTAAGGGGAGCCTTCTTTCAGTTTTAAAAATTTCTTGTTGTTACTTTTTCGTTGTTCCTTATGAAAATGCTTTTTGACGTTTGCTGGAAAAACAAACGTTCTTATGTTCAAGTATCGAGTTATCCCCTGTGTTAAATTTGCGGGTTTCCCCTTTAAAAAAAAAATTTTTTTTTTTTTGGGGGTTCTCTCCAAAAGTGCTTAAACAATAATAATATGCGGAAAAAACATATTTCAAAGGTTACCCTGTATTCGGAAATGTAGGGGCCAAAAAAATGATCTAACAGAAATTTTTTGCAGCACTTTAAAATTCCCCAGACACAGTGCATCGAAAAGAGAAATTCATTTAGATTCCATAACATTGACCCAGGAGTTTTTGGTAAAATTAGATACAATGAATAGAGGAAGTTCCAATTGTAGAATGTTCCAAAGCATGATTTTACTATGATGGCAAATAAAGAAAGGGGGAAATGAATAGTTGATTAGAGAATAAAATGTATATTCAAGGGGGAAAATTAGGTTGAGTGGTTCAAACATTTCAAACGGAGAGTGGTAGAAATTTTTGACCCTGTTAAGTTTTTTTAAGACCATAGT
>JAODAL010064500.1:0-18691 GCA_025379985.1 Phyllomedusa bahiana
CCGTTACCCCCCACTCGGTATGGGCCCCCTGCTCGTTTGGACCCCCCCGGCCCCGGCGGGGCCCCTGCTCGTACCGCCCCGGTGGGGCGGCGCTCTGCTCCCTGGGCTGCAGCCTGGCAGGACGGCCGCCCCAGGGGGCCCGTTTGGGCTACTGGCCGAGCCCGCCCTGCCGCTGAATGGTCCCCCAGTCTGTAAAACGCCCTCATGGTTCCGGGGACTTTTCCCGGCGGGATGCCGCTCTGGTCCTGACTTGTCCGGCGCCGCTTTCTCCCTGGGCTTAGCCTGGCAGGAAACCCCCCGTCTGCCGCCGAAAACTAATGCTTATGAAAGCTGCGCTGGGGTGGTTCGGAGACTTTGCCTGGGGGCGGGGCCACTCTCCCAAAATAAGTTTAAACCCCCCGGGCGGGGCCCGGGGCCCCCGGGCCGCCCCCCTTTTCCCATTTTAAATCTTAGACCTGCTCTGCGGGGTTCGGAGATTGCCTGGGCGGCGCCGCTTGCTATTTAAACTACAGTCTGATTACACCTGGTCTTGCCTCGCCGATCATGCCTCGGTTCTGTCGGAGGTCGCTTCCACCCCCACCCCCGTCCGTTCCCAGCCTCTCTGGGGGTGGGGGCTGCAAAGGAATAAAGTCTAATTACTTGTAGCTCTCCCTTGTGATGTTTTCGATGGGGCCGCGCCCTCCCCCCGCACCCCTCTTTTACAGGCCCAGATGTACAAAGTAGTTTCTGGTGCCGTTGGGGGTTTTTGGGTACCCTTTCGGGGGGAATCAGTCCCCTGGGTTTTTGGTGTTATGGTTGGGGTGCTTTGCTGTGGTGTGCGGGTCCCGTTGGCTATGGAGGTGGGTGTCGGGGGTGCGCGGGGGGGTGGGGCCCTGGTTGGCAATGTGGGGGAGGGTTGCGGGTCCACTGTTTGGCGTCTGCGTTGGTTGCTCGGGGGGGTTGGGGGGAGCTGGTTCAATTGCCAGAGCCAAGTAATTTTTGTTTCAGCCCCTTAATCAATTAACCCAATTCTTTTTTTTTCAATGGGAAATTGCATTTTTCCCCCGGAGGGGCGATGGGCCCGTTTTTGTGCTCTGCCTTTGCAGATTTTGGGGTTTTCGGGTTGTGGAAGAGGTTTTTGGGATAGTCTTGCCTTTCCGCGGGGGCCGGTACATTGAAGACGTGCTGAGCTCCCCCGATGGAGAATCCCCACATTTATGATGGTTTTTTTCAAAAAAGGATGAAAATTTTTTGTTTAAATTCGCCCAAACACTATTTTGTTTTTTGCCCCTTTCCCCCTGCCCGAATACTGATGGTTCTACACAACTATGAGGAAAAAACCTGCCCCCAAAAATTGGACATTGAGTTTCGTGTCCCCCCTGTAAGGCAGAATCCCAATTGGGCCCAATTTCCCTTAAACTGCCCTGTTACTCTTTTTCCGACTGGAGTGATAAATCTCCCCCCTTGAACGTTCTCATGGGGCTTTTTTTTAGGGTTAAAGGGGCCACCCCCTGTAAGGAAGGTTTTTTTTGATTATTTTGGGGGTTTTTTTGGGGGAAAAAAATAGGAATAAAGCAATGGTGGGAAAAAAATAAACAGGGCCACTTTCTTCCCCACCTCCGGTATAGCTGAATTGCCTCCTCCCTCTTTTCCACCGCTCCCCATGCTGAATTCCTCCCCCTCTCTTTCACAACCCGCATAGCGAATTGCCCCTCCCTCCTCACACCCCCCGATGCTGAATTGCCTCCTCCCTCTCTTTCCCCCTCCCAAGCGAATTGCCTCCCCCTCTCTTTTACCCCCGGCAAGTAAAATTGGGCCCCCACCCTCTCTTCACACCTTCCATAAAACTTTAATTTGTCTCCCCCCTCTTTTTCACACCTCCCCATGTAATTGCCTCCTCCTCTCTTCACCCCTCCGGCTGCTGAATTGCCCCCCTCCCTCTCTTTACACCTCCCCAAGCTGAATTGCCTCCCCCCTCTCTTCACTCCCCCCCCCTTGCTGAATTTCCCTCCCCTCCCCTTTACACCTCCCATAGCTTTGCCTCCTCCCCCCTTCCACCCCCCCATAGCTAATTGCCCCCCCTCCCTCTCTTCCCCCCCCCCCCATAGCTAATTGCCCCTCCCTCCTTCACACTCCCCCATAGTAATTGCCTCCTCCCTCTTTACACTCCCGGCCATAGCTAATTGCCTCCTCCCCTCTCTCACACCCTCCGCCATAGCTAATTTGCCTCCTCCCTCTCTTCACACCCCCCCATAGCTAAAGCCTCCTCCCTCTCCCACCTCCGCCCTAGCTAATTTTCCTCCTCCCTCTCTTCACACCTCCGCCATAGCTCAATTGCCTCCTCCCTCTCTTCACACCTTTCCCCCCATAGCTCAATTGCCCTCCCCCCTCTCTTTTACACCATCCGCCATAGCTCAATTGCCCCCCTCCCTCTCTTCACACCTCCGCCATAGCTACAATTGGCCCCCTCCCCCCTTTTTCACACCCCCCCGCCATAGCCAATTGCCCTCCTCCCATCTTAACACCCTTTTCCCCCCAAACTCAATTGCCTCCTCCCTCTCTTCACCCCTCCGCCATAGCTCAATTTTCCTCCTCCCTCTCTTTAAAACCTCCCCCATAGCCCCAATTGGGTCCTCCCCTCTTCACACCTCCGCCATAGCTCAAATTTCCTCCTCCCCCTCTTTCCCCACCCCGCCGCCAAAAGCTCAATTGCCCCTCCCTCTCTTCCAAAACCTTTCCCCCATCGCTCAATTGCCTCCTCCCTTTTCTTCACACCTTTCCAGCCATCCCCTCCAAAATTGCCCTCCTCCCTCCCCTTCACACCTCCGCCATTGCTCAATTTTCCCTCCTCCCTCTCTCACACCTCCGCCATGCTCAATTGGGCCCCCCCTCCCTCTCTTCCACAAACCTCCGCCCTAGCCTCAATTTTCCTTTTTTCCCCCCTCTCTTCCAAAAAACCTCCGCCATAGCTCAATTTTCCCCAAACCCCCCTCTTCACAACACCCCCATGGTCAAAAAGGCCGTCCTTCCCTCTCTTCAAAACCTTCCGCCATGCCAAAATTTTCCTCCCCCCTTCCCCTATCCCTTTTTCCCCCCACTCTAAGTGGGACCCCGTCCTTAATTTCCTTTTGGTTTTTTTTCAATTTTCAGTGAGTGCAAAGGGGCAGGTGTCACGGATGTCTGCCCCACATGGTGCGCCTCGTCAGTCTGCTGCCCTCTATGTCCGCGCCGCATGGTACGTGTTGACAGCTGCCCGATGCACTGTCTGCCCCCCACGGTGCGCCGCGTCGTTCTGCTGCCCCCCACGGTGCGCCTCGTCGTTCTGCTGCCCCCCTCGGTGCGCCTTGTCGTTCTGCTGGTTGTTCCAGTGCCCTCTGTCTGTCCCCCACGGTGCATGTTGTTCTGCTGCCCGGTGCCCTCTGTGTCTGCCCCACACTGTGCTAATCATCAGCTTGCACATCAGGGTCTCAGAACAGAGGAACATGCAGATCCCTCACCGCTGCAAGATAGACGATGGGCTGACAGACTGCCGTGGTCAGTGACTACCCTGCTGAAACCCCTCGTGGGTGCCTCCGCTGTCACTAAAAGTTCTGATAAGACGACCGCAACCCAAAAACAGCGACCTTAAACACCGGGGGGGCTGGAGGGAATCCCTTTAAAAAATAAACCCCCCTCCCCCCCACCTGTTTTCCCTCAAAACCCCAGGGCGCTCTACTGCCCACCGGTGGGAGCCCCCGTCACAGAGCGTCGCTCTGAGCCCTACTATGTGTTTCAGTTTGGTAGGGGGGGTTTTGGTTTCTCCACTACCTTTTTCCCCCAAGTTTTGCTGCCCTTTTAAAAGAGTCCCCCCAGAGTCAACCGGCTGTTTCCCCACCCGGCCGGGAAGGGCACCCCCCACCTTTTCCCAAATTGACTGACGAAAGGGAAACACCCCGGAAATGATGGCCCGAGCCCGGGGGAGTGGGAAAAAGGGGGAGGTTCTTACAAGCCTGCTTAGAGGGCAACAGCTAATACCCCGGGGGCCGCAGCTCATCATCTGCCCCTTCTACAGTGATACCCCCGGGGGCAGCAGTAAAACTGCCCCGCCCCTACAAATGTGGGTACCCCCGGGGGGGGCGCTACCTTTTCCTAATCTACAGTTTATTAAAACCCACCGGGGGCAGCAACTCATCATCTGCCCTACTCTACAGTGATAGCCCCGGGGCTGGGAGCCCCATCATCTGCCCAAATCTACGTGGGTACCCCCGGTGGCCGCAGCTCAACATCTGCCCTGCTCTACCGTGTTTTTCCCCCCGGGGGCCCCGCTAAAACATCTGCCCCGCCCCTTAAAAGTGAAACCCCCCCCGGGGGGCCGGGAACTCATCATTGCCCTAATCTAATGTGTGATACCCCCGGGGGAAGCCCCCCAAAATCCTGCCCTGTCTACATGATACCCCCGGGAAAAAGCAGTCACCATCTCCCTACTCTACAGTGTTTTTACCCCCCCCCGGGGCGCAGTCCATCTGCCCTACCTTTTTGTGTGTTTCCCCCGGGGCGCCCGTCACCATTGCCCTACTCTACAGTTACCCCCCGGGGCAGCAGCTCATCATCTGCCCTTTCCCCTTTTCAGTGTTTCCCCCCCGGGGGCAGCTCACCATCCCGCCCAATCAAAAGTGATAACCCCCCCTGGGGAGCAGCTCACCAAACTGCCCCCAACCCCCCTGGATACCCCCCGGGGCACGGGTCATCATCTGCCCTACCTACAGTTGAAAACCCCCCCCCCGGGGGGGCCGCTCACCATCTCCCCCCTCACAGTGATACCCCCGGGCAGCAGCTCACCATCTGCCCTACTCTAAAGTGATACCACCCGGGGGGAAACAAACTCACCTTGCCCTGCTTAAGTGTTTCCCCCGGGGGCACAGCTATTTATCGCCCCACTTACAGTGTGATACCCCCGGGGGGAGCAGCTCACCATCTGCCCTACTCTACAGTGTTATACCCCCGGGGCAGCAAATCAACCCTCTTCCCTACCAAAAGTGTGATACCCCCGGGGGCAGCAGCTCACCATCTGCCCTGCTCTTTTTAGTGTGTTAAAACCCCGGGGGCGCAGCTCCCTCAGCTGCCCTACTTTACCCGTGATACCCCCCCGGGCGGAGCTCACCCTCCCGGCCCCTTTTTCAGTGATTTCCCCCCGGGGCAGCAGTCACCATCCCGCCCTACTTCGTGTGATACCCCCGGGGGCAGCAGCTTTACCATCTCCCCACTCAAAATTGATTTCCCCCCGGGGGAGCAGTCCCCATCTGCCCCATTCTACAGTGATAAACCCCCGGGGGGGAAACTCACCCTCTGCCCTACTTACAGCGTTTATAACCCCCCGGGGAGCAAACCCCATTTAAATTTCCCCCCTCTAAATGATACCCCGGGGCAAACAGTCATCATCTGCCCCTACCCTTCTGAAACCCCCGGGGGGGAGCAGCCCCCCCTTTTGCCCCGCTCTAAAATGGGTACCCCCGGGGGGACAGTCATCAACTTTTCCCTTTCCTACAGTTTAACCCCCGGGGCCAAACAGCTCACCATCTGCCCTACTCTTTCATGTTTCCCCCGGGGCACCAAGGGTCACCAAACTGCCCTACTTTCAGTGATCCCCCGGGGGGCAGCTCACCACTGCCCCACCCCCACAGTGATACCCCCGGGGGCCGCAGCTCATCATCTGCCCTGCTCTACAGTGATACCCCGGGGCAGCAAACTCCCATCTGCCCTACCCCTACTTTTGGGTACCCCCGGGGGGAGCAAACTCATCATCTGCCCCACTCTACATGATTCCCCGGGGGAGCAAAATAACCCTTGCCCCCCTCTACAGTGTGTTTCCCCCCGGGGGGGCAACTCAAACATCTGCCCTGCTCTACGTTTATACCCCCCGGGGGGGGGCAGTCATCATTGGGCCCCACTCTTCAGTGATAAACCCCCCCGGGGGAGAAGTCATTTATCTGCCCTGTCACAGTGGTTACCCCCCGGGGGGAGCAGCTATCCCTCTTTCCCTACTCTACAGTGGAAAACCCCCCCTGCGCAGGTCATTTATCTGCCCCCACTCTCAGTGTGAAAACCCCCCGGGGGCAGTCAGCTCCCCCTCTGCCCTCTCACAAATTTTTGATACCCCCGGGGGGCAGCAGCTCATCATCTGCCCTACTCTACAGTGATAACCCCCGGGGCAGCAGCTCATTTATTTGGGCCCCCCTCTTCAGTGATCCCCCGGGGAGCAGCCAAACATCTGCCCTACTCTACAGTGATACCCCCCCGGGGCAAACAGCTCATCATAGCCCCACTCTTAAAAAGTGTGATTCCCCCCCGGGGGAAAATACACTCCTTTTGGCCCCACTTTCCCCGTGGATTCCCCCGGGGGCAGGGAGCTCACCATTGGGCCCCCCTTTTACCGTGTGATACCCCCGGGGGCAGCAGCTCACCAATTCCCCCACCCCTACAGTATAACCCCGGGGCAGCAGCTCATCATCTGCCCTTTCTCAAAATGATTTCCCCCCGGGGGGAGAGCCTTTAATTGCCCTAAATAACAGTGATACCCCCGGGGGCAGCAGTTCACCATCTGCCCTACTCTACAGTGATACCCCCGGGGCAGCAAACTTTACCATCTGCCCTAAAACCCACAGTGGGTAACCCCCGGGGGCAGCAGCTCATCATCTCCCTAAATCTACTTTTATACCCCCCGGGGGAGCAGCTCATTTATTGCCCTACCCTAAAAGTATAACCCCCCGGGGGGAAAACTCATCATCTGCCCTACTTTACATGATACCCAGGGGGGAGCCGTCACCATCTGCCCCCCCCCTCTACATTTATCCCCCCCCCCGGGGAGAGCCTCTTCTTTCCCTACTCTACAGTGATACCCCCGGGGGCAGCAGCTCAACATCTGCCCTACTCTACAGTGATACCCCCCGGGGGCAGACTATCATCTGCCCAAAATTACCCTTTATTTCCGGGGCAAACAGCTTTACCAATTTCCCCAAATCTACAGTGGGTTTCCCCGGGGCAGCAGCTCAACATCTTTCCCCACCTACCCGTGTGATACCACCCCGGGGGAAACAGCTCCCATCTGCCCCTACCTTTTAAAAGTGTGATACCCCCCCGGGGGGCAGCAGCTCATCAATTTTTCCCCCACCTTTTCAGTGGTTTATACCCCGGGGCAGCAGCTCACCATCTGCCCTACTCTACAGTGATCCCCCGGGGGCAGCAGCTACCATCTGCCCTGCTTTTACCTGTGATACCCCCGGGGAGCCGCTCATCACATCTGTCCTACTCTACGTGTGATTCCCCCCGGGGGAGCGCTCACCACTTTCCCTTTTCTCAAAAGTGATAACCCCCGGGGGGCCCCAGTCACCCAAACTGGCCCCACTCTACAAAAGGGTACCCCCGGGGGCGCAGGCACAATTTTGCCACTTAACAAAATATACCCCCGGGGGGCCCAGGTCACCCAACGCCCTACTTACGTGGGTTTCCCCCCGGTTTTTTGCAGTAAACCTTCTCCCCTAAAATTAAAAGTGATAAACCCCCGGGGGGCCCCCCGCCCTCATTGCCCTGCTCTAAAATGTTTCCCCCGGGGCCCGCGCTAAACATTTTGCCCCACCTACATTTATACCACCCCCAGGGGCAGCAGCTCACCATCTGCCCTACTCTACAGTGATACCCCCGGGGGCAGCAGCTCATCATCTGCCCTGCTCTACTGTTTACCCCGGGGGGGGGGAGCAGCCCCACCAATTTCCCTGCTTACGTGAAAAACCCCCGGGGGCAGCAGCTCATCATCTGCCCTGCTCTACAGTGATAGACCCCCGGGGGGCAGCTTCACCTCTGCCCCTGCTCTAAAAAGTGATAAACCCCCCGGGGAGGGAGCCTCAACATCTGCCCCCCCATACAGTTGCTATACCCCCGGGGCAAACCCGTTTATCATCTGCCCTGCTCTACAGTGTGATACCCCCCGGGGGCAGCAGCTCACCATCTGCCCTACTCTACAGTGTGATACCCCCGGGGGCAGCAGCCCCAAACCCTCTTCCCCGTTAAAGGGGGATTCCCCCGGGGGGGGGGAGCTCACCACCCGCCCCGCTCTACATTATACCCCCGGGGGAAAGCAACTTCCCTTTGCCCTACTCTACAGTGATACCCCCGGGGGCAGCAGCTCACCATCTGCCCTGCTCTACAGTGATACCCCCCGGGGGCAGCAGCTCAAACTTCCTTGCCCTGCTTACAGTGGGTTTCCCCTGGGGAGCAGCCCCAAACCCTCTGCCCCAACCCCAAAAGTGTGAAAAACCCCCCGGGGGCCCGGCAGTTTTACCCCTCTCCCTGCTCTACAAAATGATAAAACCCCCCCGGAAACAGTCATCCCTGGGCCCGCCTTTTACCAGTGTTTCCCCCTGGGGAGCACCACCAAATTTTCCCTACTCTACAGTGATACCCCCGGGGCAGCAGCTCATCATCTGCCCTGCTCTACAGTGTGATACCCCCGGGGGCAGCAACCACCATCCCTTCCCTACTTACTGTGTGATACCCCCTGGGGGCCGCATCTTTATATGCCCTACTCTACCCGTGAAAAACCCCCGGGGGGAGAGCTCATCATCTGCCCCAAATCTTCCCGTGATACCCCCAAGGGGGCAGCAGCCTCATTGCCCTGCTCTTCAGTGATACCCCCGGGGGGGCAGCTCATCATCTGCCCTCTCCCCAACCCGTGATTAACCCCCCGGGGCAGCAGCTCACCATCTGCCCTACTCTACAGTGTGATACCCCCGGGGGCAGCAGCTCACCATCTGCCCTGCTCTACAGTGATACCCCCGGGGGCAGCAGCTCATCATCTGCCCTGCTCTACAGTGTGATACCCCCGGGGGCAGCAGCTCATCATCTGCCCTACTCTACAGTGATACCCCCGGGGGGCACGTCCCATCTCCCCTATCTCAGTGAAAACCCCCGGGGGGCAGCAGCTCATCATCTGCCCTACTCTACAGTGATACCCCCGGGGCAGCAGCTCATCATCTGCCCTACTCTACAGTGATACCCCCGGGGGCAGCAGCTCACCATCTGCCCTACTCTACAGTGATACCCCCGGGGGCAGCAGCTCATCATCTGCCCTACTCTACAGTGATACCCCCGGGGGCAGCAGCTCACCATCTGCCCTACTCTACAGTGATACCCCCGGGGCCGCAGTCATCTCTGCCCCTACCTACGTGATACCCCCGGGGCCGCAGCTCACCACTCCCTTTTCTCTACAGTGATACCCCCGGGGCAGCAGCTCATCATCTGCCCTACTCTACAGTGATACCCCCGGGGGCAGCAGCTCATCATCTGCCCTACTCTACAGTGATACCCCCGGGGCAGCAGCTCACCATCTGCCCTACTCTACAGTGATACCCCCGGGGGCAGCAGCTCACCATCTGCCCTACTCTACAGTGATACCCCCCGGGGGCAGCAGCTCATCATCTGCCCTACTCTACAGTGATACCCCCGGGGCAGCGTTCCCCATCTGCCCTTTACAGCGTGATACCCCCCGGGGCAGCAGCTCATCATCTGCCCTTCTCTACAGTGATACCCCCCGGGGGCAGCAGCTCACCATCTGCCCTGCTCTACAGTGTACCCCCCGGGGGCGCGCTCTTTCTCTGCCCTATCACGTGATACCCCCGGGGCAGCAGCTCACCATCTGCCCTACTCTACAGTGATACCCCCGGGGGCAGCAGCTCATCATTGCCCACTCTAAGGATCCCCCCCGGGGCAGCAGCTCACCATCTGCCCGGCCACAGTGTGTACCCCGGGGGCAGCGTCACCATTGCCCTCTCTAAGTGTGATCCCCGGGGCTCAGCTCACCATTGCCCACTCACGTTTTTCCCCCCGGGGGCAGCAGCTCATCATCTGCCCTACTCTACAGTGTGATACCCCCGGGGGCAGCAGCTCACCATCTGCCCTACTCTACAGTGTGATACCCCCGGGGCAGCAGCTCACCATCTGCCCTACTCTACAGTGATACCCCCGGGGCAGCAGCTCATCATCTGCCCTACTCTACAGTGATACCCCCGGGGGCAGCAGCTCACCATCTGCCCTGCTCTACAGTGATACCCCCCGGGGCAGCAGCTCATCATCTGCCCTACTCTACAGTGATACCCCCGGGGGCAGCAGCTCACCTTTCCCCCCTACTCTAAGGATACCCCGGGGGGAGGCCCTCATCCCCTGCTCTACGTGTGATACCCCCGGGGCGCCCCCCACTTTGGGCCCTACTTACATTGATACCCCCGGGGACAGCAGCTCCCATCGCCCTTCACAGTGATACCCCCCGGGGCTCGCTCATCATTGCCCAAAATCAACAGTGTTTCCCCCGGGGGCAGCGCCCACCACTGCCTACCTACAGTGATACCCCGGGGGCAGCACTCATATTGCCCTGCTTTTCGGTGTCCCCCCCCCCGGGGGCAGAGCTACCATTTGCCCTGCTCAAACAGTGATACCCCCGGGGCAGCAGCTCACCATCTCCCCTTTTTCCTACAGTATTCCCCCCCGGGGGCAGCCTCCCATTGCCCTACTTACAGTGTCCCCCCGGGGGCGCAGTCCCCACTGCCTACTCTACAGTGATACCCCCGGGGCCTCAGTCACCATTCCCCTCCCCTTAAGTGATACCCCCGGGGCAGCAGTCCCCATCTGCCTACTTCAGGTTACCCCCGGGGGCAGCACTCTCATTCCCTACTCTCAGTATTACCCCCGGGGGCCGCAGCACATCATCTGCCCTGCTGTCCCGTGTTCCCCCGGGGGCAGCAGCTCATCATCTGCCCTACTCTACCGTGATACCCCCGGGGGCAGCAGCTCATCATCTGCCCTACTCTACAGTGATACCCCCGGGGGCGCAGTTCCTCTGCCCTCCCACAGTGTGATACCCCGGGGGGCCCCAGCTCACCATCTCCCTATCTCGAGATACCCCGGGGCAGCTGCTCACCATCTGCCCATCTAAGTGAACCCGCGGGGCAGCAGCTCACCATCTGCCCTGCTCTACAGTGATACCCCCGGGGGCAGCAGCTCATCATCTGCCCTGCTCTACAGTGATACCCCCGGGGGCAGCAGCTCACCATCTGCCCTACTCTACAGTGATACCCCCGGGGGCAGCAGCTCATCATCTGCCCTGCTCTACAGTGATACCCCCGGGGCAGCAGCTCATCATCTGCCCTACTCTACAGTGTGATACCCCGGGGGCAGCAGCTCATCATCTGCCCTACTCTACAGTGATACCCCTGTACCTATAGCTCTTATACCCCCGGGGGCCACACTATTATTTAAAATGGGACAAAAGGTCACCATATAAAACCCTTTTTTTCCCATCCACAACAGTCCCCCCTTGAAACTTTGGTCTAATTTTAATCTTTCCCTAAGGACCTAACACCCCCGGGACAGGCTGTGCTGAATTGTTCCCTTCTTGAGACTCCCGTTGGTCGGAGAGGGCTGGGCTCATTACCGTGCCCCATTGGCGATCCTCTATCCCTATGCTTCCTGCTCGATGATTCTGATGAGGGAGACGTCCACACTCTCAGGCAGGCACATATTGTGGCAAGGGTCCAAAAGGTGTCTTAGGGTATGCCAATCCCTTCACTGGCTCCCCATTGCCCAGCGATTTCATTTCACGCTACTAACCATGACCTACAAGGCTCTCCACGACCTCTCCCCTCCATAACCTCTCTCCTCCATGACCTCTCCCCTCCATGACCTCTCCCCTCCATACACCTCTCCCCTCCATACATCTCTGCCCTAATTTCCAGATACCTGCCCTCATGCAATCTCTGCTACTCACAGGACCTTCTTCTCTTCTCTCCTCTCCTCTTATCAGCTTCTCACACAACCGTCTCCAAGACTTCTCCCGTGCTTCACCCACACTCTGGAAATCACTGCCCCAACACATCAGACTCTCCTCCACTTTCACCAGCTTCAAAAGCAACCTGAATCCCTCTTTGCTGATGATATTCTCATTTATCTCTCACCCATTGACTGAGGTTCCTGTGGCTCTGGATTTGAGTCATAACTTTGGCCTTTAATCGGGTTTTAAGGTGAATGTGTCCAAGTCGGAGCTCCTGGATCTTTCCCAAATCTTCTATAAAATACGTAGGCATTTATATAGGTAATACTTAAGAAAAGACAAAACCAGCTCACCTCAACCACAGTTGTTCAGCAGTATTCAGCAGCGTTCAAATTCTATTCAGAGCAACTCCGTGGTCGAATCCGCGCTCCATGGAATGCAAGGCTTGTAGTAGATTAGGCAAAAAGTTGGATTGGAACCAAGGTTGTTGCTAAAATCCGAAATTTGTTTATTTGAAGAACAACAAATAGCAAATGCCACAAAAGAACAAAACGTGCATAGGGGACGACCAGAGGGGTGGCGAGCTGACGCGTTTCGGGCTAGACATCACTCCTGCCCTGCTACAGAACACCAGTGACTGTCTGTCCGCTGTCTCTGACATCATGTCCTCTCTCTATCTCCAACTAAACCTCACTAAAACTGAACTTCTAGTCATCTAGTCATCCCACCATCTACTAACCAACCCCCATCTGCTATTTCTCTCTCAGTGTGTGGTACCACCATAACACCTAGGCAGTAGGCCCGCTGTCTGGGGGTTATACTAGACTCTGATCTGACCTTCTCCCCATATATCCAATCCCTTGCCCGCTCCTGTCACCTGCACCTCAAGAACATCTCCAGAATCCGTCCTTTTCTCACTGTGGAAACTACTCAAACTCTCATTACTGCTCTTATTCTTTCTCGTCTTGACTACTGCAACTCCTTGCTTATCGGTCTCCCTCTCTGTAAACTCTCCCCTCTCCAATCTGTCCAGAATGCAGCAGCCAGGCTTGTCTTTCTTTCCAGCCGCTATACTGATGCCTCTACCCTGTGTCAGTCTCTGCACTGGCTGCCTATTCAGTACAGAATACAACATAAACTCATCACTCACACATAAGGCTCTCCACAGTGCTGCACCCCCATACATCTCCTCCCTTATCTCTGTCTACCACCCTACCCTGTCTCTCCACAGTGCTGCACCTCCCTACATCTCCTCCCTCATCTCTGTCTACCACCCTACCCGTTCTCTCTGCTCTGCTACTGATCTAAGACTACACACCTCACTCATCCGAACCTCCCATGCCCGTCTCCAAGATTTTTCACGTATTGCACCAGTTCTCTGGAACATGTTACCCCATGTGATCAGGCGCACTCACAACCCTCACAGTTTTAAGTGCGCTCTGAAAACTCATCTTCTTAGACCAGTGACCAAGATCCCTAATTGTCAACCCCCCAAATTCTGTCACAGATTCGTCACTTCCTGCACTTGGGCCCTCACAGGCACTTAGATAGATGTATGGTTGGGATGGCAGGTTCATCCACATTTTATGTATACTACCCCATCTTTATGTAACATGGCCGGCCCATTGTAAACCAAGCACTTGTCACCCTTTATTTCACCCATACACCATAATAGATTGTAAGCTCTTGCGAGCAGGGCCCTCACACCGCGTGTCTCATTTGTCAGTAGCTTTTATATAATATAATGTCTGGTTTGTCTGTGCTTATTCCCTCTATATTGTAAAGTGCTGCGGAATATGTTGGCGCTATATACATAAAGATTATTATTATTATTACGTACTGCCCTTAGTCTTAGCTACAACTGAACGTTGGTAAAGCCCTCTTATAGTGCATTAAAAACAACAATCTAATTAAAATACAATTGTTAACATCTGTTGGCACGTACCTGGAAGTCGTACAGCACGCCCCAGCAAGATACGGTAACACATGTGACCGACTCGTACCACAGGAACCGGAAAAGTATGCGTTCCAAGTGGCGGAAGTGACCTCACTTCACAACCGAGTACAGCGAGGACGCGTTGCTAGGAAGTGACGGAAATAAGTAAAACAATACTATCCGTACAACCTAATATGTCGTCCTGCAGAACCACATCAATGCGGAACCGAAAGTCCACAAACGACACTTAACCAGACGACATTCCAGGTAACATGCCATAACAGAACGTTTTTTGGTGTTTATAACAACAAAAAGACTAAACGTATTGAAAGCTATTCTGCATTGTACTAAATGTCAGAGATTATAAACAGACATATGAAGAATAAAGCATATTATATGGTCAAATACTATTACATTATTACATTTACTTCACTTCAATGTTATTTCCTATTTTATCCCAATTGTGTTTTTATATTATTATTTTTGATGATTGTTTAATTGAATATTAACTAATAACTGTTTTGGTGGGAGGAAAATATCTATAAATATGTCCATTATAGATGTCAATAATCATGTCAATGATGAAACATTATTTCCCTGCGTAAATTTAAACCTTGAGGAACGATAATATTAAGAACAAAAATCCAATAAAATCCAATAAGCCTCTCTATCTCTCAGAAGATATTCCCAGTCACCATTTATATAGGCAATACTCCAGAATCCATTTATCATCTCAATTATCCCCCACTTTTACTTAAAATCTCGAAAGAGCTGGAACGATGGACAAATCTCCCTCTTCCTCTCTTAGCAAAATGCCACCTGCTTAAAATGATGAATTAAAAAATTATTATATTTTTTACAAAGGTCCCGTCCTCCTTAGAATAAAGAATTAACTTTTCCATTTTCATTTCCCTCTTTTTGGGGAACAAAAAAAGACCCAAATTGCTCTTTCTAAGCTGTCCCCCCATGGGACCGGAGGTGTAAAAACCTGCCGGATCAAGGTATTTTCGGGAAAAGTCTCTGCGAAAAAGTTAGACTGGGTAAAACAGACCTCAAGATACTCTAATTTGTATTGAAATTCGCATTGGGCCCCTCCCCGGTCGCTCCAAACCTGCTTCATGTCAAATTTGCCCTCTTCCCTAAAGTGGTGAAACACAGTTTTCTTTTGGAAAAAATACCTTAGGAGCCCGGAAGGGACAGCCTTGCATCACCCATACCCAACTTAGTAGGTATTTTTGCTCGGTGGCCAAACCTGAATTTTCCAACGGGACTAGACAACCCCCAGTTCAATTTGGAAGGGTAGGGGGGATAGGATTTTCCCAACTATTTATACCGCACTCCAAAAAATTTTTAGACCTTTTTTTTCAATTTGTCTCCCCCCCTCCCACTTCCCGGGTTTTTCGCAAGTTTCCTCATTTTTCAAAAGTAAATTTTCCTCTTTTTTTGCTTTTCGAAAAATATATTCGATTAAGTCATTGGCCCCCTTCCTCCCCACCCCCTTCCTTATAAAGCTTTATTCAGGGGTTTTAAAATAACAAAAGTGTCAGCTTCCCCAAAATCTTCACCAAATGGGAAAAAAAGTTCCCGACCAGGATATTTTGGGGGAAAATCCTACAAGGGGGGGGGGGGCCCGTCTGTAAACAAATTTCAATGAAAAGGGGGAAGGACCAAAACTTAGAATCCTCACTCAGCCTTTTTTGGGGTTTCCCAATATCCCCCCTCCCCCCAACTGTCCCGACCCCCTCACTGCATTTTTCCTAATTTGTGAGGGCCCCCTCGAACAGATTTTTTTGGGTTCGGGCAATGCTATGAGATTTCTGGGAAAAAAAACGGGTGACCACTCTCAATTCCCCCCTTCCAAGCCGATTAACCCTTTGGACCCGGTCCACTGTTATTCCACAACCCTCCCGCTCCTGCACACTTTTTTAACGGCCAAACGATTCTCCTCTCAGAAGGGTTTGGGAATTCAAATTTGTCCCTAAAGCCCAAAAAAGTGATCGGGCTCCGTCAAACCCCATTTTGGATGGACAAAGGGACGTCATCGGGGCCCAAAGAGCCCCCGGCCTAAAAATTTTTTTTTTAAAAAAGGGGGAGATTTTATAAAAAAACCCTTCTACCCCTCGGATGAGTTTAGGGAAGTCATGAACCCTTTTCTTTTGTAACCGTCCGGGTATCTTATTTCCCCTCAAAACGGGTAAAACTGGGTCGTTTGGAATTTTGGAAATCCCCCCAAATTTTGACTCATTTTTCATTCCCCGGCTCGAGAAGGGCCCTTTTCTCCTGGACCGCGATTCCCCCCTAGGGGTTCCCCCCCGGGCCCCCAGCCAAGGAGCCATGAGGGCTCCTGTATTATATCTCATCTTGATTCTAGAGAGCCCTGTAGTAACCCCCCCTGGAAAAAACCGATTTTTGTGTATTAATATGCCCAAAAGTGCCGGGTTTAAAGGGGTTAGGGGTTTTTTTGGGGTTTTGGGGCTTTTTAAATTTTTTTTTTGGGGGTTTGCTTTGTACTTTTTTCCAGGGCTTTAGTTCAGCTCAACCTCTAATTGTGTTGACTCTTTTTTTCTTTATATAAGTTATTTGTTTCTTTATATTGTGATTTTAAACTTTTTTTTTTTCCTATGATGACGGATATATTTTGTATGTTTTGAAAGCTGAAACACCCCTTTGGGTTCTTTGTGCCCTTTCCCTGTTTTTTAGTTTAAAAACTTTTAAATTTAAAAATTTTTTAAAAAAAAAAAAAAAAAAAAGGAAACCCAAAAAAACCCCATTTTCAGGCTTGCCTAGAACCTTAAATAAATTTTCATATTTCCCTCCACAGAATGTCGGGCCCTCCTCCCCTCCTGTCTCTTTCCCCCTCCTTGTGGGATTGTAACCCCTCGGGGGTTTGGGGGCCTTTCTCTCCCTCTGCCCCTTTTTCCCCCCCCCCCTTTTCCCTTTACTGTCCGGACTTTGTAATGTATGTAACCCCCCGAATGTACAGCGCCTGGAATAAGGCGTTTAAAAAAAATATTAATAAAAAATTAATAATGTTCACAGGCTGATTTTGGGGGCACGGGCGTTTAATTTGCGGGGAAATGTCCCCCATAATGACGGTAACCCATAGCTCTTCTAGGGGAAATATGGAGACGCCTCCTTCCGGCCCCTCCCTACCCATTTGTTAAATTTTTCGCGGGGAGAGAAATTTAATGTTTTATGGGGGCCCGGGGGGGCGCGCCTCTGGGGGTGCGCGCGTTTTAGCGTTTAGCTCCCAAAAACGATGTACTGTTGTGCGGGACTACATAGTTTTAAAACCCTACCCCCCCAAGGGGGTCCACGTCTTTATAGGGTCAGGCTGTGGGCGGCTGTTCATCATAGGAGTCAGGCTGTGGGCAGCTGTTCATAGGGAGTCAGGCTGTGGGGGAGCTTTCATATAGGAGTCAGGTTTTGGGCGCTGTTATCATAAGGGGGCAGGCTGTGGGGGAGCTTTATATAGGATCGGCTGTGGGGAGCTTTATCATTGGGGGTCAGGCTTGGGCTCTGGTTCACTAGGAGGGCGGGGTGTGGGCATGTTTTATCCTTGGGTCAGGCTGTGGGCAGCTGTTATCATAGGAGTCAGGCTGTGGGCAGCTGTTCATCATAGGAGTCAGGCTGTGGGCAGCTCTCATCATAGGAGTCAGGCTGTGGGCAGCTGTTATCATAGGAGTCAGGCTGTGGGCAGCTCTCATCATAGGAGTCAGGCTGTGGGCAGCTGTTATCATAGGAGTCAGGCTGTGGGCAGCTCTCATCATAGGAGTCAGGCTGTGGGCAGCGGGTTTATCTTGGGGGTCAGGCTGTGGGCGCTGTTATCATAGGAGTAAGGCTTTGGGCAGCTGTTCAAACATGGAGTCAGGCTGTGGGGAGCTGTTATCATAGGAAATCAGGCTGTGGGGGACTGTTCATATGGATCAGGCTGTGTAAGTGTTCCCTTATAGGATCGGCTGCGGGAAACTGTTAAACAAAGGAGTGAGGCTGTGGGCAGCTTTTCATATTAATCAGGGGTGTGGGAAATTTTTATTTATAGGAGTCAAAGGGTTTTGGGGGAGCTTTCATCATAGGATTTTAGGCTTGGGCGCTGTTCATTTTATAGGGGGTTTGGGGTGTGGGCAGCTTCACATTTTTAGTCGGGGCGGGGGGCAAAAAAATTGGGTGGGGTTTTATATTGGAGTCAGGTGGGGCAGCTGTTATCATAGGAGTCAGGCTGTGGGGGCGGGTTTTTATAGGATCAGGTGTGGGCAAACTTATCATGGAGTTAAAGGGGGCGGGCAGCTGTTCATCATTGGAGTCAGGCTGTGGGCAGCTGTTCATCATAGGAGTCAGGCTGTGGGCAGCTGTTCATCATAGGAGTCAGGCTGTGGGAAGCGTTTTCTTTGGAGTCAGGCTGTGGGCCAAACTGTTATATAGGAGTCCTTTTTTGGTTTTGGGCAGCTCTCATCATAGGAGTCAGGCTGTGGGCAGCTCTCATCATAGGAGTCAGGCTGTGGGCAGCTCTCATCATAGGAGTCAGGCTGTGGGCAGCTCTCATCATAGGAGTCAGGCTGTGGGCAGCTGTTCATCATAGGGTAGGGGTGTGGGGAGCTGGTTTTTTAGGAGTTAGGTGTGGGGGGGCTTTTTATCAAGGATGGCTGTGGGCAGCTGTTATCATAGGAGTCAGGCTGTGGGCAGCTGTTATCATAGGAGTCAGGCTGTGGGCAGCTGTTATCATAGGAGTCAGGCTGTGGGCAGCTGTTATCATAGGAGTCAGGCTGTGGGCAGCTGTTATCATAGGAGTCAGGCTGTGGGCAGCTGTTCATCATAGGAAAACAGGCTTTTGGGGGAGCCCCTTTTATCCCTAGGAGTGGGTGTGGGCAGTTTATATAGGAGTCGGGTGTGGGGAGTGTTATAAAAGGGGTCAGGTGTGGGCAGTGGGTTTTCATAGGAGTCAGGCTTTTGGGATCTTATCATCATAGGAGTCAGGCTGTGGG